>LBNU01028512.1:178720-213933 GCA_014162995.1 Artemisia annua
TATATATATATATATATATATATATATATATATATATATATATATGTAAAGGAAACTATACGGTACATCTTTTATTTTGAAATGTATTATTGGAGAGTAAAATTATAAAGATTGACAAGATTATATATAGAGTAAAATATACCTTTCGTCCGTAAGATTGTACAAAACAACACATTAAGTATTTTTAAAATTAAATACACCATTCCTCTCTAACGTCTCTATTTCTAAACCCTGAGAGTCCTTTCTACAAACATCAGTTAGTGAGGTGGGTTAACTATTGTCATGTGCTACTTACACAAGGGCAGTTTTTTACTCATTTTATATAGAATAAAATACATTATTCATCCTTAAGGTTGTATCAAAACAACATGTTAAGTCTTTTTGTAACATGAAACAAAACATGAAATCCAAACCAAGGTTGTCAATAGCGCGAGTAAGATCGTACAATCCTACGATCCCATAAAAAAAAAAAAAAAAAACTTGCAAGATCGTTCTAGGATCGTGTGTAGTGTAAAATCGCACATAAGGTCGCGGGATCGTTCGTAAAATCGTAGGATCGACTCTCGATCCTATCTTACCAATTTGATAAGTTATCTTATTATTTTATGCCAAAACCTTATATAAGACTTGTATTTTTTGCTTCCTTGCTATTATATTACTCTAGATTATTATATCCTGGTTTTAAAGTTTTTTGTAAAATGTATATTTTTCTACCATACAAAGTTGTGATGAAGATTCTAAAAGATAATCAAAATTTTATTTTGGTGTGAGAAATGAAGTTACCGAAATATTTGAAATAAATTAACTTTTTATGTTTTGGATTTTTGGCAAGTTTACTACTCATGTATTCTTTTTTCTATCTTACTAAATTGTTTATTTAGCTATGAAAGTTTGAAAATGTTAAATGTATTTCACTATTTTTATTATCATGATGTCTGAATGTTAAAATTTTCTTCGGCTTTCTTATAAGTTCGTGTTTGATATTTAATTGATATGTATAAGTGTAAAACATATGATCCATCAACGCTTATTAGGAAGACAAGACACTTTTGTGAGATCTTAGGATCTCTATTCGATCTTAAAATCCCGATCTTTGCAAAGACAAAAACGATATTTAAGTATTAAAAGCCTTCATACAAACCATACACATTCTATAGAAAACATGAAATCCAAACTTGCACCAACTTGGTACTATAGTGTACGTGTAGGTGTAGTACTAGGCATATGGTCAGAATTCAACTTTAATTATTCCATACATGTAACCAAATGTGAGTTGAAAGCATTACACTTGCCGGCTTGAAAATAGTAACAATTTGATTCTTGGTAGTAGCCAATGAACATTATTGGAACGATTTTTTTTTTAAATATATTTTAATTACAAATCCGTTTGCCTTCTTTTTCAAAAGGTCTAAACCGGTGGGAAAATCCTAACCTCGAGCACCTATTTTTTAATTTTTTTTTTAGAATAAACAAAAAATTACTTAACATAGTGTTACAACATTACATCTAAAGATACAACACATCTCAGTCACATCAATCCTCACACAACTAAAACCTCAAACTATAAATAACAAAAATACACAGAAAAAATATGACGCTGCCAGCAATAATACCACGAGATGTGGTCATCTCAACCAACAGAGGTCCCAACTCACGCTCATTTTGTGCATTGTTTTTTTAAGCATCGCCATCTCCTTTGTTGTAAAGACATCAACCTCACCTCATACCCTAACCACAAGTCTATATACTGATCTAACCTGTACATGAACCCGGATCTACCACCCACCGACTCCATCTCAGTTTATATTTGTTAGATCTTCTCATAATCCATTCGTAACTCCTTAATTGTACTTCTTGAAATAATTTCAATGCGAGTCAACTTCCCGACAGTTACGATTTCTCCAAATAAATTACCCTGTTGTCCAAAGTCCAAACCACTGCTAGCACCTATTTTGAGTGGCGGTCGACCCTTCCTCAAAAACTTAGCCTCATGCACTGAGCATCTGTTCCACTTATCTTTACCCATGAGTTAAGATTATACTCATGATCAATTCTTCAAAAGCTCTATAGAAAGGGGCAATGCTCTGATGGTAACCGCTTGCGTTCTTACTAATAAAAAAAAAACGTTGTTAAATAATGATTAAGTATTTCGATAGTTGGTCTCTATTGTCAAATCCACCCAATACGAAATCGAGTTAACTTTCTCAATAGTGGATGTATAGTTGTGTGTCCACAAGTTGACGATAACTCTTGATGTACTTTTAAGGTTATTCCATTCATGATGTTGATATATGAAGTTGATATCCACTCACGACAGTCTACACTCTACATTATTGTATCTCCATTTTCTTTCGTGAATGCCTACATCATTAGCCAACGACTTTGTTTATTTTGCCTTTCTACTACCTAAAAATCTTTACTATCCCTACCCACTGGATCATCCAATTCATTGTACTATATATATAGTATTAGAATAACTATTAGTTTAATTATTGTTTAAGGCACCTGGTGGCCATGATTTATGACGTTTTAACCGAATAACTAATGAGGTTTAAGTTTACCGACACACAAAACACAAATACAAACACAAACCAGGTAAAACTGAAAAGGCTTGTAAGCATTATCCACAACATAACATAGAAGTATTAATAGAGTAAATTGCTAAGTGGTTCGTATGAGTCGCTTCAAATAACAAAACTGTCTCCTTCAAAGCTATTTGCATGAACGGTCTAATAAAAACATTCCCTCCTTCGTAAAACCTAACATCCAACAATAATTTCAACGAATGATCAATCTAGAAAATAGTACTCCATCCGTCCCAAAATTATTGTCCAGATTGAATTTTCAAAATTAAACTGGTTCAACTTTGACCATAAATATATTTTTTTTATTATATAATACTTGATGAAAAATTATACTATTGAAAAGTACACTTAAAACCCAATCCATTTATATATTTTGCATCAAATATTATATAACACACACAAAAATATTTAAGGTCAAAGTTGAAGAAGAAAGACTAAAAAGGTCAATAGTGGACAATAAATTGGGAACGGAAGGAGTATTAAGATATTTGAAAATGAACGGTTTCAGTTTTTTTTAGCAAACTGTATGAGCCTTTTGATTAATTGCTAAAACATTTACGTATATATATTTAAATTGGCTATCCATATAGTTAGCGATGGTTTAAGCAGTTGTAGCTCAAGGGTAAAGCAACTAAAGCTAAAGACTTTAGGCCCTAAATTTCTAAAGACTTCCGATTTTTCAAGACATTGTTCATTTATATAGTTAGTCACGTGTTTTTTTAGCCGTTATCTTTAAAGATCTCGATTATGTAAATTAATTAATAAATGTTAATTGGGCCTATTATATTTTTACTTTTTAAGCCAACAAATTGTAGAAAATTAGACTCGATATATCAAGCCCCACAAATAAAATATGCTTTGTATGCAGTGAATAAAGTTTGCACCAAACCTAAAGCAAAACGTAATTCAAAGACTCTAGTTAACAAATGATTTTGAGCTTTTGTTAGAGATGGTTATTTGGTATGACATGTTATTTGCAGTCAATTACGTTAGTAAAAAGTTTACATTGAAAAGATATTTGGGATTAATAATGCTTTGGGATTCCATTGTTTCTCAATCGTTCTTATGGATTTCGTCTAGAAATCCTAAGTTTAATTGTAACAGGGTTGGTTGGTTGCAAAACCCCGTAGCTAGCATTGTTTNTCTTTAAAAATACAAGATGAGATTTGGGGATACCTTAATTTCCACAAAATTAAATTGCTAAAGAAATGAATCTAGAACCAAAATCGAATAAAAACGAACCATAAGGATGATAAAAATGACAATGAAACTATAAAAACTCTCGAAGAGATTACTAGAACTGATTATTTCTTATACATTTTAGATCAAGCTTTCATTACTTGAAAGTAGATTTGACCAACTTTAGTTTTCTATTTATTATTTAAAATTTAAAGTTACTTGCCGATAACAAGCTAAAAGACAGTTGTCTTTACCTTGAAAGTTCCTTATGCAATAACAATTGCTTGAAATTAGCAATATAAAGTTATTTCGAAATGAAAAGTTTGAGAGAATTTGTACATGTAAAATTTGATACACGATATACTTAGATACATTAAAAATCTAAATTCTTTAGAAAAAGCTTATATTGCGTGTAGAACAATGTTAACATTCTAGTCACAGTTGCTTCGAGCGGGGAAAAAAAATTAAAACTAAAGTTAGATAAAAATTATCTAAGATCGAAAATGTTACAAGAAAGATTAAATGGGCTAACTCATTATTGATTCTAAAAACTTAGGCTATGTTTGGCGCAGAGTTTTTGGAGCTTTTTGGGGCGATGAGCGGTGAGCAATGTGCTTTTTGGGTTTAAGGAAGGAATAGACGACATTCCGTTTCACTAGATTCCCATAATAGTATCCCGAATCAAAAGCTTTTTTGTTTTTAATCATTCATTCGTTACCGACCAATGTACATGCTTTAGAGGAGAAAACCATATGAACATCTTTACTTTCATATTCCATTTGCTATATCAAAACTATATGTTTGATATTCGATTCTTCTAAAAAAATATTGTCAACCTAGCTTTTGAAACAAGTCATTCATTATTTTGTCGTTTTGATAGCAATCTTTGTATTATGGGTTCACATGAAATCTTCGTAAAGAAAAATATGAACAGAAATGAACTAGTCCTGTTGCACTTGGCATATATCTTTTTGATAAATACTAGACGAGTACCCGTGCATAGCAACGTGATTTTATATCGGCAGATAGTTTTAGTGATAAAAAAAAGTTTATGGGTTATAAACAAAAAATAATAAAAGTTTGATAATTTGGGAATTAAACATAATATTTTGAAAACCAGTTTGACCCGGGTGGTTCAACCAGCTGAACCATTTCGGTCGAAAAACCGATTTGAAACATATGTTTTCAACATTTCTTTTTTTAGTTTCAACATTTTCTTTTTACTTTTTTAACATTTCACTTTATTGACTTTTCACTTTAACTATTTTTGTTTTTATAGATAGTATATATTATGTTAAATCTATGTAATTTATCCAACCTTGTAATTTGAGAAAACAGTGATATGCTGATTATACGTATGAATCTTTTTAGGGTTAATAGCCTGTAAAATGTATTTCACTTGCTATTTTTTCTAATTCTGTTTACCGAACAATTTTTTTCTTCCTTTATGCCATGTTTTGAATTTCGATTTTGGGTGTTTGCGTGACCAGTTCTGTGTATTTTTTTGATCATTTTACCCCTCCCCTGCTAATAGGAGTGTGAATTGAATGGTAAACTGGTCAAACAATACACACACCCAATCACACAATATACACAAAATCAAAATTCAGACGTATTAGTATAAGGTAGAAAAGTTTTTGATCAGCTCGCTACACCAAGTTATAAAAAATGACAATAAGCTAAATTTAGGTCCATCTTTTTAACATGACCTACTTATGATTTGCTTTACATATATTTAACTAACATATGTTCTAAGATAGAGTGATAGACATGCACAAATACTCTAACAGCCACACATCCTTGCGCACACATGTATGTACGTCTAGTATGAATATAAAAATGGGAAAACAGGCAAAGGATATATTCATATACTTTAGTTAGAAGGATATAAAGAAGATACNGAGTGTTTTAGAGTGTATTTGGTGGTTGTTTGTCTTTTAGCTTTGCTCCTTTTATATGTTCTTAATAAAACATTGCTCTTCAAAAACCAAAATAAAAATGTGGACTATAAATTTTGAACGAAGAAAGTAACTAACTATGCATGTACTACATACATTGTTCAAGGAATTCGCTTAACAAAATGTTGATATATATATAATATAGTAATAAATTAATAACAATTGATTGATTAAAACAAATTATACAAAAGGGACGTTAGTTTATTTGTTTCGTTACGTAGGCTACATGCATTGTTCATATTGCTTCACTATTTAAAAAATATTTAAAGTAGTATTGATTCAACTTAAAATTATACTTTGTGAACCAATAATTATCATATCAAAAGGATTTACTTATAGTTAAAGTTAGGACATCATTAAAAGAGAGTTTATATCTATCTACATGACTACATGTTTATTGAAGAGCAACAAAATTAATAAAACAAAACTTTAGCATGATATCTAGTACTAAGTTTGTTTGATCTCAGTTTTCCGGTTTATAGAAAAGTAGAAAACAACTAAACATTGTTAGAGACACGTCTTTGAGCAAAGTCTTATCAACAGATCTCGATTTAAACTTGCATGTTGAACCAAATATTTTAAAAGGTTTGTTCTCAACAATATAAAAACTAGTATATATTACATATTCTAAAACTTATCATCTATCTCAGAGTGCCTGGTGCAGTGGTGCTATGACACATTATAAGGCTTTTATTTTGCTCTATAGCATAGCCAAAGTGCGCCCTTAGTGTTATAGGTGCAACCATCTGGTTGCTATATGACTATGTGTTATGTTTTTATTTATTTTTTTATTTTTATGAGTGAGTGAGTTATTTATGATGGTGTGTTATATTAAAAAAAATGCTTATGTTATAGCTGTGTTATAAAGTATATGCTGAATCGATAGATTACACACCTATAACATTTCAATGCAACTAGCTCTTTATAGGTTAGACTATTTTCAATAATTTTATTTCCCACCCACTAAAATTCGACTTGGAGTAAAATAAACTTTTTGATAAAGAAATTATATGATTGACCGGTGGAAAAAACTCAAAAAGTCTACTACAAGTGCTCTTCCCACCAAACTATAACAAATATAAAAAGTAACAAAAATAAAAGTCAGCTCAAGTGGTAACCTAAATTTTAGTATTTTAGTTTTATGACTTTATCGTGAATATTTGTCTAGTCAACTTGCACTAATACGCAAAGGTCACAACCGTTTTATTTGTGTGAAACGTTATTCGGAATGAATTAGTAGTATCAACGCTTTAAAAACTGGCTTTTAATCAATCTGTCAAGTTTTCGGTTTCGGCTCAACCGGTCAGGGTGCCTTTTTCTCAAAACCAACTTCCAGTGACCAAATTTTTTTCGGTTTCGGTTCTAGTACTGATTGAACATATTAAATAAATTTATGCATTTCCCGCCTTGGCGCCTCTCAGTGACTCAATGTTTAGTTTAGTTATTGGCAGAGACGGATTAGAGGTCATCAGGTGCATTCAATAAGACTAAAAAGATTTGTAACATAAATTTTTTTAGGACCAGGTTCATTTTCAAATAATAAGTGTTTTTAACAAGTTTCTACACTACGCGAGATAAATCCATGGGATTCTCATGCACATCCGAAACCCCCTCGGTCCGCCCCTAGTTATTGGATAGTTTTGGCTAGAAAATGTTGACGTGGGTGTATTATTCGTCTAACGGTTGTTCAAAGTTAGAATGTTTATAACGTTGTTGTAGTGGAATGATTTTGGTAATTCTTATTTAAGTGATTAATATGACAAGGAAGGAGTGAAATAATAGGTTAGTTATTTTTGCTTTCAGAACAAGAAATGCAGCATATCTAAGGATATACTCCAGCTTTTAATGCAATAAACAAGTTTTTCTTTAATTAACAAAACACCAACCTCAGTTAGGAGATAGAATAATATTAGGCCAATCTTACATGCGTGCATGTAGTGATTGTCTGCTTAAAAAAAAAAGTTTTCTAATCGAGCATGTCAAGTTCTTTATTCCGGGCTCAACCGGTTTACTAACGGTTCAGACCGGTTTTTCCCAAAACCAGCGTTCCGTGATGTAATTGGTTCCCGGTTCCACCGGTGAAATGACAGGTCAACTAATGTTAACCCACGAGAAAAAAATGTCAATACGAGATTTGCATGAAGTTTATGGTAATTCTTTTGCTTATAATGGTATAAAGACAACAACGAATTTACCATGACATAATTTCATGTTCATAATCATCAATGTCATAATGATTCGTAGTAAACTGGCTTCATATCAATTATAAGTCCCGTGAGCAATGCTCTAAGATGAAACTTTTTCTTGTTTTAGGATCGAGGGATGATTGTGAATCCTGCAAATTGATTACTAGACGACATTAAGTTAGATATGCACAATGTCCCGTCGTGATTTGTTACTAGTAATGTACAACATTTGGCATGCTGAAAAGATATTTTCATCAAGGCACGACAAAGATACATGTGAAAGTGGTACATTTGGCATATTTGTTAATGGCATGAAAATTATTACAATAAAGTTGTGTGATCTTTCAATGCAAAGGCTGCCACCGTCATATTCTGTTGTCCGTCAAATAACATCAAACGATATTCAACTTTGGTTCTATTTTCAATCAGTATACTCATTTTTTTTTTTTTTTTTGGCACGAAAGTAGCAAAGATTTTTTTAGCCGACTATCCTATCCATGACACCCATTGAAAGTTAAAAAAACAAACAATATTGAGTGAAATGTATGCAAGCTTGCCTTAAGTAAAAGATATATAACGAAAGGTCGTTAATGACTTAACGAGATATTTAACGAATTAACCAAATCGGCTATAAAAGAAACATTGTTGGCTTTTTGTGCTAGAAACAAAGTTGAATACCCTGATTGGTAATAGACCCTAAGTTGGGTATATTTTTGTGTCATTTTTCCTTTGTTGTCCTTGCCTGTTTATCCTTTATGATCTTGTATTTTAGAAAATGCAATAAACATATGCAATTCTAGGTTCTCCAAAAAGATTTAAATCAACGAGAAACCCTGATCCCATGCACTATTTTTATATGCCGGCTGATTATTCTTAAGAACCTAGCCGCAAGTAATGAGCATATGTTCTAGTGACATTAGCCAGGAGTTGAGATTGAACTCATGATTTATTTTTCTGAAACTCTCTTTAACCAGTCAAATGTACGTTTTCGGTGAGGAAGTGATACCAAAACGACTATTCTATGGCCTTGATGACCAAGTCACAATGAGATGTGCTAAATAATTAGTGTATTCGAATACGAGAACCAATAAATTACCATGTTACATCTGACTAAAATAAGTGGGAATATGGAATTGCCCCAGAATAAGTAGTATATGACCAAAACTTAACAACTACAGGGCTGGTTTTCCGAAACGACTATAAATTAAGCCACTATATGTTGCTAGAAATTAGAGGAGACACTTTTTGACCTGTTTACATATTTTGCTTTATGATTTATCTCTAACGATTCAAACGGGTAAAATATGCTGGAAATTAAAAGAACATGTCAAATGTATTAAACCAATGTGCTCCACTGTAACTGATTCATCTTTCTATGTCGTAACTATTTCTGGGTTCAACCGGTGGAGCCGACAAGGTCAACTAATGTTTCAAAACATCGCTGCTGCTTAAATCACTAGAAAAATAATGTCAATACCAGTTTTGCTTGAAGTTTGTGGTGATTTTTTTGCTTATGTGTTTGTAAAGCTCATCACCTAGTGTGCCATGTCATAATTTTCATGTTCACAAATCATAATCATCAATGTTGTTGCAGAAAAAAAGATGTTTTATGGCGTATTGGTAAAGGTACTCTAGCACTGAACCAAAATTAGTAAGCTCACTTTTGTCGAAAAGAAATATCAGTGTAGACAAATTTTCATAATAATTCGTAGTAAACTGGGCTTCATATCAATTATAAGTCCCATGAGCTTCTTAAGCTTTAAGATTAAAATTTTTCTAGATTTAGGTTGCCAACAGGGGCGGAGCCAGAAATTTATGGTCGATGGGCAAACTTTGATAATATTTAAAAACTACACTACAAATTGATTCGTTATAGGGTCAATTACAAAAATAGCCTGATATTTAAAAAATTGTATACTACAGTTTTTTTTCACTAAAAGGGCATGTGCAAGTTGATTACTAGACGACATTAATTTAGACATGCACAATGTCGATTGATTTCTTACTCGTAATGTACAACATTTGGTATATTGAGAATATATTTTCATCAAGGCACGACAAAGATATACTATATGAAAGTAGCACATTTGGCATATGTATAATTCTTCTATGCAAAGGCTGCCACCGTTATATTTTGTTGTCCTTGCCTTTTATCCTTTATGATCTTGTAATTTGGAAAATGTAATATACATATGGAGTAGAATTCTAGGTGTTTCAAAAGGTTTAAACCGATCGAGAAACCTTGACCCTGCACATTGTCTATAGATGATGGCTGACTTTTCTTAAGAACCTACATACCCCAAGTAATGAGCATATGTTCTAGTGACATTAGCCACGAATTGAGATTGAACCCATGGCCTATTTTTCTAAAGCTTTTCTTAACCGGTCAAATGTATGTTTGCGATGAGAAAATGATACTCAACTACTATTCCATGGCTTTGATTTAAAGACTAGAAACAATGAGATGTGCTAAATAATTAGTGTCTTCGAATACGAGAACCAATAAATTACCATGTCACATATGACTAAAACAAGTATATGACTAAAACTTAACAACCACAGGTTTCGTTGGTTTTCCGAAACGACTACAAATTAAACCACTATACATTGAGCCTTTCAAAAAAAAAAAAAAAACAAAAAAAAACAAAACAAAACAAAAAACTATACATTGCTAGTAACTAGAGGAGACACTTTTTGACCCATTTACATATTTTGCTTAATGATTTATCTGTGACGATTTAAACGGGTAAAATATGCTAAAAATTAAGGCAACGTGTCAAATGGATTAAACCAATGTGTGCCACTGTAACTGATTCATATACCGTGTATTGTTTTTCTTAGTTTTGTTATATCATTTACAAGACACGCTTTGCTACCAGGCGGGACCTAGGCCTCTAAGCCACCTGGTGTACAAACTTTTTTACGAGTATAAAGAAAATAAAAATGAACTAAAATGTACGATTTCATTAAAACTAGTAAACAAATTAAGAAGACATGTGTTATTTTTTATACAAATTTTAGAACTTGGTTCATTTAAGAGAAATTGAGATTTTTAAGGAAAATTTAAATTATGCAACAAACATCCTTCGAGTTTCCGTGAACCCAAGAAACCCCTGGGTCCACCTGATGAAACCTCAATTAAAAGTATTAGACAAAAGAACCAAAAGAGATTATTAAACTTTTTGAAAGACAATCCAGTTTGGCCTTAAAGCAATTTATTGACAGGCCAGACTGTAGTAGTATGGCTACTCTTTCTAAAACAGATTAACATTGTATTTGAGATTACAGAAACAGGTTGGGTCATAGATTAAAATGGGCTTATTCTGTTTTGGGCTGGATTTAACCCAAAAGGCCGAAACATGTTTGATTTGCCCAAAACAACATATGTTTACAAATCACACTGGTTTTTAGTTACATTCAACACAAAATTATGGTTAGTTTGCCTAAAAGAAATAAAAATTCCCTTGATCTCATGAATTTTTCCGCTTGAGATTCCATTTTTTCGAAAATTTACCATGTTTCCATGAAACTGCACTTAAGTAAGTAACTGATATATCAACACCATGACTCTAAAATTGATTTAATTTCCTTAAAAAGGGCTTTAAAATTAGATTTACATAACATGAAACATTGCCGAAAATATGATTGTTTCAGCNTACAAATTAATTCGTTATTCGGGCAAATTATAAAAATAGCATTTTAAAAATTCTAAACTAGAGGCTTTTTTTTTTTTTTTTTTTTTTTTTTTTAACACTAATAGGGCACGTGCAAGTTGATTACTAGACTACATTAATTTAGACATGCACAACGTCGATTTGATTTCTTACTAGTAATGTACAACATTTGGCATATTGAGAAGATATTTTCATCAAGGCACGACAAAGATATATGTGAAAGTAGCACATTTGGCATATGTATAATTCTTCTATTAAAGGCTGCCACCGTTATAATTTGTTGTCCTTGCCTGTTTATCCTTTATGATCTTGTAATTTGGAAAATGCAATATACATATAGAATTCTCTAGACGTTACAAAAGGTTTAAATCGATCGAGAAACCTTAACCCGCGCATTGTATTTAGATGCAGACCAACTTTTTTTTAAGAACCTACCCCAAGTAATGAGCATATGTTCTAGTGACATTAGCCACAGTTGAGATTGAACCCATGACCTATTTTTCTAAAGCTTTTCTTAACCGGTCAAATGTACGTTTGCGGTGAGGAATTTATACCAATGACTATTCCATGGCCTTGATTTAAAGACTAGTCACAATGAGATGTGCTAAATAATTTGTGTATTCGAATACGAGAACCAATAAATTACCATGTCACATATGACTAAAACAAAAACACAACTTTCTCTCTCTACAAATCTCATTCAACAAACTTTCTTCGGCGGTCGGTCTTGGCCGGTCGTCTAGACCTCCTTCTTGTACTTTTCTCCTTCCTACAATAAAAGCATTCCCAAAGATCTGTCATCTCCCATTCGCCGCTGCCGCTGTAGTCGCTGCCGGCACCGCTGTCTTCTGCTTAGATCCGTTACCATCCGGTCTCTTCTGCTCAGATCTGTTGTGGTCCGTCATCGATGGCTTGCTGCCGCCTTGGGTTTCAACTTTAGATCTGTTTGGTTTAGGTCTGGATCCTTTAAGGATGCTCAGTTTTATCTTTTATGTATGTTTTATGCACTTTAGTGATTCCCCTCACCTTTGTATGGTGTTGCTGTAGTCTGTCACAACTATTATGGTGTATGTCTTGTTTTGGTTTAACTTGTTACCTTGTGTATTTTGTTTGGCAAGTCGGTTTCGAGTTTGCCCATTATATTGATATAACTTGTTGTGTTCAAATTACCTCCATTTGTGAGGAGTGAAATGAAATCTATGTTAAAAAAATAATAATAATAAAAAAAAAATAATAAAAAAAAAATGATAACTACAGGTCTCGCAACGAGTATAAATTAAACCACTATATATTGCTAGTAATTAGAGGAGACACTTTTTGACCTATTTATAAATTAAACCACTATATATTGCTAGTAATTAGAGGAGACACTTTTTGACCTATTTACATATTTTGCTTTTTGATTTATTTCTAACAAATTTTTTTTTTTTTTTTTTTTTTTTTTTTTTTTTTTTTTTCCTTTTTTTTTTTTTGAACCCTCAAACGGGTAAAATATGCTAAAAATTAAGGCAACATGTCATATGTATTAAACCAATGTGCTCCACTGTAACTGATTCATATACTAGTAGTATGTATTGTTTTTTTTCAGTTTTGTTGTATCATTTAAAAGATACGCTTCACAACCATTGTAGAGGAACGGATGAAACCTCAATTAAGAGGGTGTTTGTTTCGGCTTATATAGCCGGCATATGGCTTATTTGATTTTGGGCTTATGTTTCATAAGCTTACTTTTTGTTGCTTATTTTGAATCTTTTCGGCTATATAAGTTTCTTATGTTATAATAAGCTTATATAAGCCGGAAAGTTTCAAATAAGCCACAAAAAGTGCGCTTATGAAACATAAACCCAAAACCAAATAAGCAATAAGCCGGCTATACAAGTCGAGACAAACACCCGCTAAAAGTATTAGACAAAAGAACAAAAAGAGATTATTAATCTTTTTGAAAGACAATCCAGTTGGGCCTTAAAACAATATATTGACAGACCAGCCTCAAGTCAGATTAACAGTCAAAATGACTGCTTTTGTATATACTTTGAGGTTACAAAAACAGGTTGGGTCATAGATTAAAATGGGCTTATTCTGTTTTGGGCTGGGTTTGGCCGAAACATGTTTCATTTGTCCAAAACAACATATGTTTACAAATCACACTAGTTTTTAGTTACATCAACACAAAAATTATGGATAGTTTGCCTAAAAGAAACAAAAATTCCCTTGATCTCATGAATTTTTCGGCTTGAGATTCCATTGTGTCGAAAATTTACCATGTTTCTATGAAAGTGCACTTAAGTAAGTAACTGATATATCAACACCATGACTCTAAAATTGACTTAATTTCCTTAAAAAGGGCTTTAAAATTAGATTTAGATAACATGAAACATTGCCGAAAATATGTTTGTTTTCAGCAATTCTCGAAAGATTTGATTAAACATATATGCATCTAGAACAACAATGGATCAAACCAAGGGACTTACGAGCTCAATGCAAAAATATAACATACTGATAGAGGAACAATAACCAACATCTAATGAACTATTTTTGATAGTATATGTGATGTAGCATGACAGTGTTTTCTTTAGTTTGCAACAAAAAGTCAAGTTTTACCATAAAGATAGTTTGCAACAAAAAGTCAAGTATGATGGTTAAAACATCAAATCAGTTGTTCATTAACTACACAATTGATGGTTTATTGGCACGTCTAGGATGTTGTAGAGTAGTTAGGTTAAGCGTACAAACAAGTCACGCTTTGAATGAAGTTCTACAAAATCATGCGCTTCGGTTGTGTGTTAAGGACTAATTCAAGATTTGAATCAGGAATGCTTAAAGGTTGCACGAAAATGGACAAATCCGGTTAGTGATAATAACTTTTCGAGCGACTAACTGAGTATGAAATACACATAACAATGGATTAATGAAAGGAGTCTAATCTCCTTGTCAAGATTTTTCCCTAGCGTTTAGAGCTACCAATACCATTAAAAGAATACTAAATTAAAATCTCATATTTACACATGAACTTATTAGTTTTCAAGTTTATGTTCTCATGCTTTAATTTTGAAAGCATAAATTGAATGTATTTGATATTTTAATTGTTAGACCGTAACATTTATACTAAAAACCAGATAAACAATTAAACATCATAGTACACAAGTAAGTTTGAAGATAATAATCATAGCTGGCAATGATATACATGTAATTCTTTTACTCCTTAAAGTTTGTCTCTTGTCTTCAATCAATTTTTTTTTTAACGGCAAAAAGAAATTGTCTTCAATCAATTAATGTTTGTCTCTTGTCTTCAATCAATTAATGTTTATGTTACTTACCAATTGTGTCATTCTTAAACTTGTTCCTAAATATTTCTCATTTTTAATAATTGGGAATGTCTAACCAATGCCCTAAGGGCATTGGATAAGAGGGCATGGACCCACATAAAAAACACTCAAAGACAAAAAAGAGGACATACAAAAATATTTTTTTAGTTAAAAAGTGACAAGGGCCCACGTAAAAAATCACAAAAAAACAAATCTTATCCAATGACTTTAGGGCATTGGTTAGACATTCCCTTAATAATTTTGGAATAAACACACTTTTGCTAAGAGTTTATAATTTGTTATGTGGAGTAAATCATTGTTTTAGTTGTTGCTAAGATTAAATATGCATCTACAACAACCATATAACTTTTTACGTAGTAATTTTTAATGCATTAAAAATTGTATATCAAATATCTAAACAAAGTAAAAATCTCATGTATAGTTAAACATGATCCACGCTATGAAAGTATGCATGATAACATCAAAAGGATTGAAAGCATGTTCTTTACTTTATGCTGAAAATAACCATAAAAAGCATGGCTAAATTTAGAAAATGGAGGTCATGTGTTTAGTTCACGTTTTCAGCATTTTACTTTTCTAAAATTAGTTTTATATAGGAGTATTATTTTAGGGATTTTTAATTTTAGTGCGGACGTGCGGACGTACCTGGATTGTCTATTTCCAGATATGATCTTGACTTTTGTAAAAAAGTAAAGATTTGATGCAACGATGATGATACCAATTGACTATAAAAATGATTTTTTTTTCCCTTTTGAGCGATTCTTACTATTGTTGTCTTCTTTCATTTTTTTTTTTTTTTTTTTTTTTTTTTTTTTTTTTTTTTTTTTTTTTTTTTTTTTTTTTTTTTTTTTTTTTTTTTTTTTTTTTTTTTTTTTATTTTTTCATATTTTTCTAAGCACTTTTTTTTTGGTGTATGAGTCCTACCGTGATATTAAGGATATTATGAAAGGGTGTCATGATAGTTACGGTGATATTATAAAACAAACGTGATATTAAGCTTTTTTACATGTAAAAATAAACCGTAATATTAAAAATCCAAGATAATTACGATGATATTATAAAACCAACGTGATTTTAAGCTTTTTTACATGTAAAAATGAACCGTGATATCGAAAAAGTTACTTTGATATTAGTAAAAAACTTAATATGATTGTTTTTTTTCATTGTGATATTAAAAAACTTAAGGTGAAATTAAAAAAAAAAAAAAAAAAAAAAAAAAAAAAAAAAAAAAAAAAAAAAAAAAAAAAAAAAAAAAAAACGAGTGTTAGTGTGATATTTGAAAAAACCATAGTACATAATACTTTTTAATCATGAAAACGATTCTTTTTTGAATTTTTTTTTTAGCGATTCTTAATAAATTTTTGTCATTTTTTATTTAATTTTTATTTATTTTTCAATTTTTTTGGATTTTTCAAAAAAAATAATAAAATAAAAAATACAAAAAAAGGTATTGTGATTTTAGCCGCACCATCCCTACTTAAAATCCAATCCACACCGGATCCCTTCCCTATGTATATATTGTTTCAATTTTGACTTACTATTGGCCAATGAGATTAATCAATTTATCATTTTATCCTATGTGGCAAAATTTTGCACTCTTATTGGTCCAATTTTAGTTGCTTCAACATTTTTTTTTACACTTTTCGGAATTCTTTTATTCTATAAGAGATGTGAAAATGAAAATTTTAGTCAATTTTATCATATTATCTCTTTTTGAAATTGTTATTACTAATTTTATAGAAAAATCAAATTGAAATTATCAGATGCCCCTTTCATTATTACAACATTCTTTTTTATTAATTAATTAGTCAAAGGTAAAATTTATCATTTTACAAAAGTAGTTTAGATTGTGTTTCGTTGAATGTGAAGATTTTCAAAAAATTATTTTAACATGAAAGAAGTATAAATTTTGTGAACTTACAGCCTAACTTCGATATCATATACTTCTATAGATTTACAGCAATATATTAGCCAGTAGTAGATCGAATTAAATCCATTTACTAAATTTGAACCTTTTTTTTGACTCTGTCTCAACGTTATAGCTTTATGTATTAGTTTGTGTATACCAACACATGTGTAATATAAAGGATCCGTTGAGTAAGTTCAAACGTCGCCTTCAACACGCTGTCATTAGAACACATATGTAAATCGACCAACATTGCTAACTAAACCGATAGGTGCGAACGTTACCACTTATCAACGTACACCAAACTCATAGATTAGTTTGCGTATATTATCACGTTCGCAGTATAAATGAACCATTGAGACAATTCAAACGTCATTCTTGTTATCTACGTCTTCCACACTTATAGAATAGTTTGCGTATATTAGCACGTTTGCAGTATAAAATAGACGTTGAGTTAGTCTAAATGTCACTTTCAATATATCGAACGTCATTGGACAAATACGTAAATTAATCAACATCGTTAGTTAAACTAACTAGTACATACATTGCTAGTTATCAACATATATTGACAAATTAAATGGGCAAAAGGGTAAACAAATTATGTTTTCATTATTTAGGTTATATGAGAAAAACGACCCTTTAAGGTTTTTTGTACGCGCTCTTACTATAGCATTTTCATGACCGTTTCAAACTATTTAGCTATTCATCTCAAAATACATATCTAGTAAGGTCTAAACCCTAAACCTATTTGGTATATGAGTCATTGACACAAACAAATATAATTAAAAAAGGGGTTTTGCTAACCACAACCCATTGGGTTGTGATTAAGCTTACCATTAATAAAAATTCAACATTTAATTATGTGCATCACTGATGTAATTTAGTGGTGAATGGCTAAAATAAATGGTGTACAAATCATCTCCCTTTAATTAACTTCAAGTATTCTATGTATAACAACACTTTTCATAATTATGATCATTAAATATGTATAAATACGGAAATAATTAGTTTATTAAATGCATTTTTCACACAAATCATGATGCTTAACCACCATCCATTAGGTTGTGGTTAGCAAAACCCTTAAAAAAAAAAAAAAAAAAAAAAAAAAAAAAAAAAAAAAAAAAAATTGGAAAGGTCACACAAACCTTAAAAGGTAAAAATTGTTGCACATTATCTCACACCATCAAATCTCAAAAAGATATGTCATAATCCTCAAAAAGCATCAACAAAAACATGATATAGTCAAAAAAAAAAAAAAAAGTCATATTTTTCTCCTTTTTGTACAAAAAGCCGTGTAACAAGATAAAGGCAAAAAAAAAGTTAAAAACTTGTTTTGCTAAATATAGCTATAAGTGCTACTTGTAAGAAATAAAAATACGCATTATTTGTAATACATAGAATCGGCTGAAATAAGTTAAATGCAAGAGTTAAACATTTATTACTAAAGGTACAATAGTTAATGTGTCATCTTAAACAAATATCACGTAGTATCACTTAAGAGGGGAAAAAAAAGAAAAAGACAAATGACCAAGCATTATGTTATCAAAATTTTTTAGTAAGGAACAAAAAAATTAAAAACAAGTTTTGGTAAATATAGCCTTAAATATTAAAACGACAAATGACCAAGCATTATGTTATCAAATTTTTTTAGTAAGGGAAAAAAAAAGTTTTGGTAAATATAGCCTTAAATATTAAAAAGACAAATGACCAAGCATTATGTTATCAAAAATTTTTTTAGTAAGGAACAAAAAAATTAAAACAAGTTTTGCTAAATATAGCCTTGAATATTAAAAAGACAAATGAGTAAGCATTGTGTTATCAAATTTTTTTAGTAAGGAACAAAAAAAATTAAAAACATGTTTTGCTAAATATAGCCTTAAATATTATAATATTACGTGTAAGAAACAAAAATATGCATTATTTGTAATACATAGACTTGGTTGAGAAATATTAATTGCAGGGGATAAACATTTATTATTAAAGGCGCAATCAGTTAATGTGTCATCTTAAATGTAAAGTTTTTTAAGTTTCATGAGTTATCTTTTATTTTGTTTATCTGCATGTGTCAAAATCATAAAAATTAATGAGATAATTTCAAAAATGATCAAGTTGCCCAATCAATGAGGTTTTTTTGAACTTAGATTTGAAAATTCTTAAACTGACCAGTTGCCTAGTTGTCCAAAAACGTGTCGCCGCCCATGGGAGGACAAGTGTCCCAAGTTGTCCAAAAAATGGCGGCGTTGCCAAAAAAAGGAGGTGTTGCCCAAAATTTCGCCACTTGGCGTCCCCTTGTTAAGTGTGGCTTTGGGCAACTGGTCAGTGTAAGAATTTTCAAATCCAAGGTAAAAAATCCCCATCGATTGGGCAACTTGGTCATTTTTGAAATTATCCCAAAATTAATTTGCATCACTTACATTTCAAAATAACTTTCGAAACTTAAAGAGGTGCATCTAAATGAATATAAATGCATCTAGTACAAGTCGTTGCATCTCAAATGTGTGTTTATGGTCACTTCTCAAACTTTTTCTATTTTAGTTTACTTCTCACTGGTTCCCCACCCTTCCAACTTAAGTGATACTCGACAACACAGTGGCTATGCTTTGGCGCAGAGCTTTTTGGTGCAATAGCGGTGATCAACGAGCTTTTTTATTTTTATTGTTCGTTTGGCAAAAGAGCGGTGAGCTTTGCTATTTTTTAGGAAAGCTCATTTTTTCAATGCTTCTTTAAGAAGCTGTGAGCGGTGAGCTCACAGCTCACTGTTACTGCTCACTACTACTGCTCATAGCTACTTTTGCCAAAAATAGCCGGTGTCACCATTTTTTTTTTTAAAAAAAAAAGAAAAAAGAAAAAGAATATTGGTTGAATGAAAGAAATGTGACTGAGACTGACTGACTGTGTGTCACTCTTCGGGACTCCCTCACTCACTCACTCCCTATAAATAATCAATCTCTTTCTTTATTTTATTCAACAACAATTCATTCCTCTCATTCTCCTTTTGTAACTAAAATAACTGATTGACAGTTAGTTTGTTAGTTTGTTATAACAGAATGGGCAACTGTGGTACTCGTGAACAATCTGATGTTAATACTAATACCAATACTAATGCTAGTAATAAAAAAAATCAAGGTGAATATATATAATTATTTATTATTTATTATTCATTTGAATTGTAATTTCATTATTTAGTAATAGATCTATGTTATGAATATACATTTTTTAATTTTTTGTTGTTTTGATTGAAATTTGAATCAGCATTTGTGTTTTTGTTGATTCTGATTGATTTTTGTAATTATTTGTATTTGTGTATGTAATGCTGATTGATTTAGGGGGTGTTTGTTTCGTCTTATATAGCGGGCTTATGGCTTATTTGGTTTTCGGCTTATGTTTCATAAACTCACTTTTTGTGGCTTATTTTGAGATTTTCTCTGGCTTATATAAACTTATCATGACCATGTCATGATAAGTTTATGTAATCTCACAAGTTTCAAAATAAGCCATAAAAAGTGAGCTTATGAAACATAAGCCGAAAACTACATAAGCCATAAGCCTGCTATATAAGGCGAAACAAACACCCCCTTAGATAGCGGGCTTATGGCTTATGTGGTTTTGTGGCTTATAAGTTTGTTGTGATATAATAAACTTATATAAGCCCGTTAGCCCACAAATAAGCTTAAACAAACACCCCTTTATATTTATTGGCTTACGGGCTTATCTGTTTTCGGCAAAAAGTTAAGGGTAAAACTGTAATCATGTTTAAAAACTTTAAAGCNTCAACGAGCTTTTTTATTTTTATTGTTCGTTTGGCAAAAGAGCGGTGAGCTTTGCTATTTTTTAGGAAAGCTCATTTTTTCAATGCTTCTTTAAGAAGCTGTGAGCGGTGAGCTCACAGCTCACTGTTACTGCTCACTACTACTGCTCATAGCTACTTTTGCCAAAAATAGCCGGTGTCACCATTTTTTTTTTTAAAAAAAAAAGAAAAAAGAAAAAGAATATTGGTTGAATGAAAGAAATGTGACTGAGACTGACTGACTGTGTGTCACTCTTCGGGACTCCCTCACTCACTCACTCCCTATAAATAATCAATCTCTTTCTTTATTTTATTCAACAACAATTCATTCCTCTCATTCTCCTTTTGTAACTAAAATAACTGATTGACAGTTAGTTTGTTAGTTTGTTATAACAGAATGGGCAACTGTGGTACTCGTGAACAATCTGATGTTAATACTAATACCAATACTAATGCTAGTAATAAAAAAAATCAAGGTGAATATATATAATTATTTATTATTTATTATTCATTTGAATTGTAATTTCATTATTTAGTAATAGATCTATGTTATGAATATACATTTTTTAATTTTTTGTTGTTTTGATTGAAATTTGAATCAGCATTTGTGTTTTTGTTGATTCTGATTGATTTTTGTAATTATTTGTATTTGTGTATGTAATGCTGATTGATTTAGGGGGTGTTTGTTTCGTCTTATATAGCGGGCTTATGGCTTATTTGGTTTTCGGCTTATGTTTCATAAACTCACTTTTTGTGGCTTATTTTGAGATTTTCTCTGGCTTATATAAACTTATCATGACCATGTCATGATAAGTTTATGTAATCTCACAAGTTTCAAAATAAGCCATAAAAAGTGAGCTTATGAAACATAAGCCGAAAACTACATAAGCCATAAGCCTGCTATATAAGGCGAAACAAACACCCCCTTAGATAGCGGGCTTATGGCTTATGTGGTTTTGTGGCTTATAAGTTTGTTGTGATATAATAAACTTATATAAGCCCGTTAGCCCACAAATAAGCTTAAACAAACACCCCTTTATATTTATTGGCTTACGGGCTTATCTGTTTTCGGCAAAAAGTTAAGGGTAAAACTGTAATCATGTTTAAAAACTTTAAAGCAGACATTAATGAATTAGATCTAGGTTATGAATGTACATTTTTTAATTTTGAGTTTACTTTTGTTGTTTTGATTGGAATTTCAATCAGCATTTGTGTTTGTTATGTTGAATTGTAGATTCTGATTGATTTTTTAATATTTTTAGATGTTATTGTTGTTGTTTTTATGTTTATAATTTAAGCTACATGTGTATTTGAATTGATTGTTGATAAGTGATTTTTTGTTGAATCGGTTTTTTGAAAATTTAGGTTTAATTGTTTTTGTTGTTGTGTTTACGGATGTAGGTTACGAGCATACAGTTTCAAATTTTGGGTTAGTTTTGTTGTTTTGATTGAAATTTAATCTGCATTTGTGTTTGTAATGACCGTTGAATTGTAATCGGATTTTAAAATTTAGGTTTAGTTGTCGTTGTGTTTAGAATTTCAATCAGCATTTGTGTTTGTATAAGTTATGTTGAATTGTAGATTCTGATTGATTTTTTTTTGAAAATTTTAAGTCTTATTGTTGCGGGTGTTATGTTTATAATTTCAATATGCATTTGTCTTTGTAATGTTGATTGATAAGTAGATTATATGTTGAATCGAACTATTGAGGCATTGCCTAAGGGGTGTTTGTTTAAGCTTATATAGCATGCTTATGGCTTATGTAGCTTTTGGCTTATGTTTCATAAGCTCATTTTTTGTGGCTTATTTTGAAATTTGTGGGCTTATATGAGAATTTCCTGACATAATAAACTTATATAATGATGAACTTATTAGTTTTCAAGTTTATTATTTTATAAGTTTATGTTCTCATGCTTTAATTTTGAAAGCATAAATTGAATGTATTTGATATTTTAATTGTTAGACCGTAACATTTATACTAAAAACAAGTAAGTTTGAAGATAATAATCATAGCTGGCAATGATATACATGTAATTCTTTTACTCCTTAAAGTTTGTCTCTTGTCTTCAATCAAATTTATTTTTTTTATTTTTTATTTATTTATTTATTTATTTTTTTAACGGCAAAAAGAAATTGTCGTCAATCAATTAATAGTTTGTCTCTTGTCTTCAATCAATTAATGTTTATGTTACTTACCAATTGTGTACATTCTTAAACTTGTTCCTAAATATTTCTCATTTTTAATAATTTTGGAATAAACACACTTTTGCTAAGAGTTTATAATTTGTTATGTGGAGTAAATCATTTTTTTAGGTGTTGCTAAGATTAAGGGTCCGTTTGGTATGAGGGTATGTGAGGGTTTAGAATCAAAGAAAATACAAAACCTTTGTTTGGTATACTTTTGTTTTTTCTTCTAAAGGTATTGAATGATAGATCTCATAGTAGGCCTAAGTGGTAGGAATGGTGAATGAAGACAAAATGGTCCCACCTTTGCAATAATATGAGCCACAAGTTTTAATATTTTTTCTTTTTAATATTTTTTTCTCTCTTTTATATTTAATAAATAATAGGTTTTAAATATAATATTAATTTATAAATTATATACATTATACATTTTCTCTCTCCTCATTTTTTTTCAAATTTTTCAAAAATCAAATTCCAATTCCAATCCCATTTACAAACCAAATATCTAAACAAAGTATATCAAATATCTAAAAGGATTTGGATTGTAAATGGGAAAAATCTCATGTATAGAACCAGATTTTTCCCATCTACAACAACCATATAACTTTGTTTAGTAAAATCTGGTTTGTATATACTTTTTAATTGTATATCAAATATCTAAACAAAGTAAAAATCTCATGTATAGAACGTTAAACATGATCCACGCTATGAAAGTATGCATGATAACATCAAAAGGATTGAAAGCATGTTCTTTACTTTATGCTGAAAATAACCATAAAAAGCATGGCTAAATTTAGAAAATGGAGGTCATGTGTTTAGTTCACGTTTTCAGCATTTTACTTTTCTAAAATTAGTTTTATATACTATTTTAGGGATTTTTAATTTTAGTGGGGACGTACGGATGGACCTGGATCGTCCATTTCCAGATCTGATCTTGACTTTTGTAAAAAAGTAAAGATTTGATGCAACGATGACGATACCAATTGACTATGCAAATGAATTTTTTATTTTTTTCCCTTTTGAGCGATTCTTACTATTGTTGTCTTCTTTCATTTTTTTTTTTTTTTTTTTTTTTCATATTTTTTTAAGCACTTTTTTTTGTGAGTATGAGTCCTACCGTGATATTAAGGATATTATGAAAGGGTGTCATGATAGTTACGGTGATATTATAAAACAAACGTGATATTAAGCTTTTTTACATGTAAAAATAAACCATAATATTAAAAATCCAAGATAATTACGATGATATTATAAAACCAACGTGATTTTAAGCTTTTTTACATGTAAAAATGAACCGTGATATCGAAAAAGTTACTTTGATATTAGTAAAAAACTTAATATGATTGTTTTTTTTCATTGTGATATTAAAAACTTACGGTGATATTAAAAAAGTTCAAAAAAAATATATATATGAGTGTTAGAGTGATATTAGAAAAAACCATAGTACATAATACTTTTTAATCATGAAAACGATTCTTTTTAATTTTTTTTTTCAGCGATTCTTAATAAATTTCTGTCATTTTTTTATTTAATTTTTATTTATTTTTCAATTTTTTTTGGATTTTTCAAAAAAAAAAAAAAAAAAAAAAAAAAAAAAAAAAAGAAAAGTATTGTGATTTTAGCCGCACCATCCTACTTAAAATCCAATCCGCACCGGATCCCTTCCCTATATATATATTGTTTCAGTTTTGACTTACTATTGGCCAATGAGATTAATCAATTTATCATTTTATCCTATATGGCAAAATTTAGCACTCATGTTGGTCTAATTTTAGTTGCTTCAACATTTTTTTTTACACTTTTAGGAATTCTCTTATTCTATAAGAGATGTGAAAATGAAAATTTTAGTCAATTTTATCATATTATCTCTTTTTGAAATTGTTATTACTAATTTTATAGAAACATCAAATTGAAATTATCAGATCCCCTTTCATTATTACAACATTCTTTTTTATTAATTAATTAGTCAAAGGTAAAATTTATCATTTTACAAAAGTAGTTTAGATTGTGTTTCGTTGAATGTGAAGATTTTCAAAAAATTATTTTAACATGAAAGAAGTATAAATGTTGTGAACTTACATCCTAACTTCGAGTATATCATATACTTCTATAAATTTACAACAATATATTAGCCAGTAGTAGATCGAATTAAATCCATTTACTAAATTTGAACCTTTTTTTGACTCTGTCTCAACGTTATAGCTTTATGTATTAGTTTGTGTATACCGACACATGTGTAATATAAAGGATCCGTTGAGTAAGTTCAAACGTCGCCTTCAACACGCTGTCATTAGAACACATATGTAAATCGACCAACATTGATAACTAAACTGATAGGTGCGAACGTTACCACTTATCAGCGTACACCAAACTCATAGAATAGTTTGCGTATATTATCATGTTCGCAATATAAATGAACCATTGAGACAGTTCAAATGTCATTCTAGTTATCTACGTCTACCACACTTATAGAATAGTTTGCGTATATTAGCACGTTTGCAGTATAAAATAGACGTTGAGTTAGTCTAAATGTCACTTTTAATATATCGAACGTCACTGGACAAATACGTAAACCAATCAACATCGTTAGTTAAACTAACTAGTACATACATTGCTAGTTATCAACATATATTGACAAGTTAAATGGGCAAAAGGGTAAACAAATGATGTTTTCATTATTTAGGTTATGTGAGAAAAACGACCCTTTTAGCTTTTTTGTACGCGCTTTTACTATAGCATTTTCATGACCGTTTCAAACTATTTAGCTATTCATCTCAAAATACATATATCTAGTAAGGTTTAAACCCTAAACCTATTTGGTATATGAGTCCTTGACACAAACAAATATAATTAAAAAATAATAAATAAAAATTGGAAAGGTCTCACAAACCTTAAAAGGTAAAAATTGTTGCACATTATCTCACACCATCAAATCTAAAAAAGATATGTCATAATCCTCAAAAAAGCATCAACAAAAACATGATATAGTCAAACAAAAGTCATATTTTTCTCCTTTTTGTACAAAAGGCCGTGTAACAAGATAAAGGCAAAAAAAAAGTTAATAACTTGTTTTGCTAAATATGCATTATTTGTAATACATAGAATCGGCTGAAATAAGTTAAATGCAAGAGTTAAACATTTATTACTAAAGGTACAATAGTTAATGTGTCATCTTAAACCTAACACTTATACTGTGTTATCAAATATCACGTAATGAAAAAAAGTAAAAAGAATGAAACAAAAATGTTGTGTTCTATCACTTAAGAGGGTTAAAAAAAATAATAATAATAAAAATAAAAAATAAATAAAGACCAAGCATTATGTTATCAAATTTTTTTAGTAAGGAACAAAAAATTAAAAACAAGTTTTGGTAAATATAGACTTAAATATTAAAACGACAAATGACCAAGCATTATGTTATCAAATTTTTTTAGTAAGGAAAAAATAAAAATAAAAATAAGTTTTGGTAAATATAGCGTTAAATATTAAAAAGACAAATGACCAAGCATTATGTTATCAAAAAAATTTTTTTAGTAAGGAACAAAAAAATAAAAACAAGTTTTGCTAAATATAGCCTTGAATATTAAAAAGACAAATGACCAAGCATTGTGTTATCAAATTTTTTTAGTAAGGAACAAAAAAAAATTAAAAACATGTTTTGCTAAATATAGCCTTAAATATTACAATATTACGTGCAAGAAACAACAATATGCATTATTTGTAATACATAGACTTGGTTGAGAAATATTAATTGCAGGGGATAAACATTTATTATTAAAGGCGCAATTAGTTAATGTGTCATCTTAAATGTAAAGTTTTTTAAAGTTTCATGAGTTATCTTTTATTTTGTTTATCTGCATGTGTCAAAATCATAAAAATTAATGAGATAATTTTAAAAATGATCAAGTTGCCCAATCGATGGTGATTTTTTGACCTGGGATTTGAAAATTCTTAAACTGACCAGTTGCCCAAAAACGTGTCGCTGCCCATGAGACGACAAGTGTCCAAAGTTATCAAAAAAAATGGCAGCGTTCCCCAAGAGGTGTTGCCTAAAATTTCGCAACTTGGCATCCCCCTGTTAAGTGTGGCTTTGGGCAACTGGCCAGTGTAAGAATTTCAAATTCAAGGTAAAAAATCCCCATTGATTGAGCAACTTGGTCATTTTTGAAATTATCCCAAAATTAATTTGCATCACTTACGTTTCAAAATAACTTTCGAAACTTAAAGAGGTGCATCTAAATGAATAGAAATTCATCTAGTACAAGTCGTTGCATCTCAAATGTGTGTTTATGGTCACTTCTCACCGTTTTCTATTTTAATTTACTTCTCACGGGTTCCCCACCCTTCCGTCTTAGGTGATACTCGACAACACAGTGGCTATGCTTGGCGCAGAGCTTTTTGGTGCGATAGCGGTGAACAATGAACATTTTTATTTTTATTGTTTAGTTGGCAAAAGAGCGGTGAGCTTTGCTATTTGTTAGGAAAACTCATTTTTTCAATGCTTCTTTAAGAAGCTGTGAGCGGTGAGCAGTGAGCTGTGGCTATTCACAGCTCACTGTTACTGCTCATAGCTACTTTTGCCAAAAATAGCCGGTGTCACCAATTTTTATTTTTTTTTTATTATTATTTTTTTTTTATTATTATTTTTTTTTTAAGTAAAAAAGAAAAAGAATATTGGTTGAATGAAAGAAATGTGACTGAGACTGACTGACTGTGTGTCACTCTTCGGGACTCCCTCACTCACTCACTCACTCACTCACTATAAATAATCAATCTCTTTCTTTATTTTATTCAACAACAATTCATTCCTCTCATTCTCATTCTCCTACTCTTGTAACTAAAATAACTGATTGACAGTTAGTTAGTTAGTTTGTTATAACAGAATGGGCAACTGTGGTACTCGTGAACAATCTGATGTTAATACTAATACTAGTAATAAAAAAAATCAAGGTGAATATATATAATTACTTATTATTTATTATTCATTTGAATTTGAATTTTATTATTTAGCTCTAGATCTATGTTATGAATATACATTTTATTATTTTTTGTTGTTTTGATTGAAATTTCAATCAGCATTTGTGTTTTTGTTGATTCTGATTGATTTTTGTAATTATTTGTATTTCTGTTTGTAATGCTGATTGATTTAGGGGGTGTTTGTTTCGTCTTATATAGCGGGCTTATGGCTTATTTGGTTTTCGGCTTATGTTTTATAAGCTCACTTTTTGTGGCTTATTTTGAGATTTTCTCTGGCTTATATAAGCTTATCATGACCATGTCATGATAAGTTTATATAATTTCACAAGTTTCAAAATAAGCCATAAAAAGTGAGCTTACGAAACATAAGCCGAAAACTACATAAGCCATAAGCCCGCTATATAAGGCGAAACAAACACCCCCATAGATAGCGGGCTTACGGCTTATGTGGTTTTCGGCACTTATATAAGCCCATTAGCCCACAAATAAGCTTAAACAAATACCCCTTTATTTATTTATTGGCTTACGAGCTTATCTGTTTTCGGCAAAAAGTTAAGGGTAAAACTGTAATCATGTTTAAAAACTTTAAAGCAGACATTAATGAATTAGATCTAGGTTATGAATGTACATTTTTTAATTTTGGGTTTACTTTTGTTGTTTTGATTGGAATTTCAATTAGCATTTGTGTTTGTGATGTAAGTTATGTTGAATTGTAGATTCTGATTGATTTTTGAATATTTTTATGTGTTATTGTTGTTGTTTTTTATGTTTATAATTTAAGGCTTTAGCTACATTTGTATTTGGATTGATAGTTGATAAGTTATCTTTTGTTGAATTTATTTTTGAAAAATTTTAATTGTTGTTGTTGTGTTTACGGATGTAGGTTACGAGCATACAGTTTCAAATTTTGGGTTAGTTTTGTTGTTTTGATTGAAATTTAATCTGCATTTGTGTTTGTAACGACCGTTGAATTGTAATCGGATTTTAAAATTTAGGTTTAGTTGTTGTTGTGTTTAGAATTTCAATCAGCATTTGTGTTTGTATAAGTTATGTTGAATTGTAGATTCTGATTGATTTTTTTTGAAAATTTTAAGTCTCGTTGGTGCGGGTGTTGTGTTTATAATTTCAATCTGCATTTGTGTTTGTAATGTTGATAAGTAGATTATATGTTGAATCGAACTATTGGGGCATTGCCTAAGGGGTGTTTGTTTAAGCTTATATAGCATGCTTATGGCTTATGTAGCTTTTGGCTTATGTTTCATAAGCTCAATTTTTGTGGCTTATTTTGAAACTTGTGGGCTTATATGAGAATTTCCTGACATAATAAACTTATATTAGGGTTTCCTGCCGATTTAAACCTTATGGATATTAAGTTTAATCGAATTTTGAAATGTTAGGTTTAACTGTTGTTACTGCTTTGTTTGTAATTCAGATTTGTGATGGTAATTTTGTGATTAATAGTGATAAGTAAAATTATGTATGATTTTTAAAATTTACGTATTGTTATTGTTGTTTCCAAGATTATGATTTAACCTGCATTTGTGTTTGAAAGATGATTGATTATTAAGTTATTTTGAAAATCGTTTTTTCAAAAGTTTGGTTTAATTGTTGTTGTTGTTGTTGTTGTGTTTTTTTTTTTTTTTTTTTTTTTTTTTTTTTTTTTTTTTTTTTTTTTTTTTTTTTTTTTTTTTTTTTTTTTTTTTTTTTTTTTTTTTTTTTTAATTTAATCCGCATTTGTGTTTCTGATGATAACTAATTCATGATGACTAAAATACGCTGAATTGTGAATTTCTATCTATATATATATATATATTTGTAGTTGATTCCGGAAATTTAGGTGCTCTAGTCGTTGTACGGTTTGTAGTTCAACCTGCATTTGTTTTTGTAATGATATGTGATCTAGAAATAATTCGGGTTGAATTTTAATTGGTGTGCAGGTCAGCAGCAACAGGCTGTATCTGGAACTAATTCGGGGTTGGAGAGGAGGCTAAGCCGGTCTAGTTCCGGTGTGAGCAATCCTTCTACACCTCGTAATGTTAGTATTGAGGATTCGAGGATTAATTCGTTGCTTTATACTCATGTGATTGCGTTTACGCTGTTTGAGCTCGACACCATTACTAAAAGCTTTAGGTCTGATTACATTCTTGGGCAAGGTGGTTTCGGGACTGTTTACAAAGGCTATATTGATGAGAATGTTAGGGTTGGTCTTAAATCTTTACCGGTTGCGGTTAAGGTTCTCAACAAGGAAGGTCTTCAAGGACACAGAGAATGGCTTGTGAGTTACTGTTTAGTTGGTTTCAGTTCCTTTTTCCTGATCTGTTAAGATTGCCTTTTTTTATTGTATCGGTTATTTGATATGTCCGATTAATTTTGTTTTGTATCATTGTATGGCAGACTGAAGTAAATTTCCTTGGTCAACTGAGACATCCAAATTTGGTGAAGTTGATCGGATATTGCTGTGAGGATGATAACCGGTTGCTTGTGTACGAGTTCATGTTCAGAGGAAGCCTAGAGAATCACTTGTTCCGAAGTATGTTTATTCGTTCATTTTATATGCCTTTATTTTGATTGCTGATTTATTATTTGTTCTACCTTTCATTCTAGCACGTTTATATGGTATATAGTATTTAGTATTATATGAAAGTTGTGTTCGTGCGGTGATAAAAATAGTAATAACATGAGCGAGTGTGCGTCATAGCTGACCTAGGGTTTGGGCTGCATTCGTGATTTTAAAATCCAGGACTTTTGGTTTTAGTGAATTTAACCTTATTCCCTTGTTAATGCACATTTAAATCATCTCATTATCTAATTGTCAGAAAATTTACAAACAATGATTGGAATAACTTGTTAGTGACTACGTGCCAAACGAAAAGTTTAGGACAACACTATTGTTGTTTAGCTAAATTCGGAGATGGTAGTTTAAGACTGATTTTTCTGCCACGTAACCTAATCATCACCAACGCATACATTGCCAAGCACGTTTTTGGTATTTAAACATTTTGTCGTCAAGCATTTTAATCATCATCGATTCCTTTTGTCCTCAAGCGTTATAGCCAATGTTACATTTTCTTTCTTGCAAGTGCTATCATCATTATTGAGATGTTTTATCTTATTTAATGCTTTCATTATTTTACCTATTTCATCATTCACTATGTCCACGGTAGTGGCCTGATCCAGCGTCAGCTTAAGCTTATGTTTCCGCTTTATGGAAACACCATCACTCTTATAAAAAACTTGCAACATTTGATTACTTAGTTTTGCTAAATCGTTGACTTTTAGTAAAACACCCTAAAATTCCCCTTTTATGAAGATAGAATAAGAGAAAACTCTGTACCAAAATAGATACTATGTAATATGCTGTTATTATGACAATTAATAACGAGGTTATTCGTATTCTGGAATTTCCAAAGCAAGCATCGCAAGTTCGCAACTATACGGGGCATTCTAAATAGAAAATGCTGCAAGTTTTATGAAATGTATAAAGTAAAAGATAACATCCGTTACCAAACATGTTTCTTTAAATCCCCAAAACTTCCTTTTGATGTACTGATAATTTACCATATCGAATGCTTTAGTTGCACTTATTGACTTCCTTAAATAGCTGGATTTTTGTGAGATAAGCTAGACAGAGTACGATTTAGTCTTATAAATGCATTTATTTCTGTTTTAACCTAACCTAATGCGCTTTCTTGAGGATTTCAGGAGCGTCTACAACGTTGCCATGGAGGAAGCGAATGATGATTGCTTATGGAGCTGCAAAAGGTCTTGCCTTCCTACACAATGCTGAACACCCTGTAATTTATAGGGACTTCAAAACTTCAAACATTTTGTTGGATTCGGTTAGTTCACTTGATCATACATTTTTTCCTGCACTTTAGCTCTTCTGTTTTAAATCAAATACATTAAGCAGTTATTAGATGGATAATAAGTAGTGTGAACCTACAGGATTACACAGCTAAGCTATCTGATTTTGGGCTTGCAAAAGCTGGACCGCAAGGGGACGAGACCCATGTATCAACTAGGGTTATGGGTACATATGGTTATGCTGCTCCTGAATATGTTATGACTGGTATGTCTTTCACTCATTCTTCTGTTGTAGCTCGTCTCTATTTAATAGTTGTTACCAAACCTCTAATTATAAACACAAAATGAGAAATTGTGTAATGGGTCAAAACTCGTTATATAAATATTAGTGATCCTTAAAAGGAAACATGCAATAAAATTGGCCTTTTGTGCATGCATGAAATCTTGCTTGCCGTTTATTAGAGGTGACAAGATGTGTGGGTAAGGTAATGGGTCGATCGGGCCAGATTAGGTAAGCAAACACTTTTTTTAGTTGTTATATCTTAAGCTTTTATATGACTAACTAATTTGTTAATTATGATTACAAATATAGCTTATATAGATAATATCCTAAATCTTTCAGTTTAAGCATTAAAAAGGCTGTTTGCTCTAACAAATATACTTTGGACAACACTTGACCTGTTCCCATTTTAGTTACAACTTTTGAATTGACCCGTGTGATACAGAGCACAACTGAAATCTACCCATTCATAAATTAAGTCTAAATTGCCACCCGCGTCTTTTATTATAAACCTGACACATGATTCTGGTATGCTAAACAGGACATCTTACCGCAAAGAGTGATGTTTACAGCTTCGGGGTTGTTCTGTTAGAGCTGTTAACAGGAAGGAAGTCGGTCGACAAAACAAAGCCCGCCAAAGAACAAAGCTTGGTGGACTGGGGTCGACCCAAACTAAAGGACAAGAAAAAATGGTTACTGATTATCGACCCAAGGCTAGAAGGTCAGTACCCAGTGAGAGAAGCTCAAAAAGCTTGCAGCTTAGCATACTACTGCTTAAGCCAGAACCCCAAAGCAAGACCACTAATGACTGATATCGTAGAGACTTTAGAGCCTTTACAAGGCAACACAGGTGATGCTCCAATTACGTTCATATCTCCCTTGACTGGACGTCGCAGCTCAAGTGGCGGCTACACAGAATCTCGGATGGGTCGCAGGTATGTTCAGACGGTCAGCAGTGGTGGTGGGTGTCGTGCCCGTAACCCGAGTTGTTCTCCGGGACCCGCTGCCTGTCGGGTTAGATAGTCAAAGTCATACAAGTGTGGTCCATGCGGCGGTGGTTGCTCAGAATACATGATGATGGTGGAGGCTGTGGCGCCTGAAACCGGAATCGACTTCCCTGCAGCGTGTTGATTTAGATTCAGGAACATTAAATACAATATCTGGTTTTGTTGTTCAGTTTACATGCTATAGTTGATGTTTGTAGATAGTTTCATAATTGTTGTGTAGGCTTCTGATATGTCATAACCTGTGTACTTTTGTGAAAATGCTAATGCAGGTTGCTCAGTTGCAATTTCTTTTATATGTTTTTACTTGATACTTATGTCAGATAAGTCATACGGAGTATGTTTTAAATTTGTTGATTCGTGTGAGTTAGAAATAGGGGTGGAAATGAGCCAAGCCGCTTGTAAAAAGCTCGGACCGGATCGGTGAAAGCTCAGAACGAGCCGATCTTGAATAAGTTGTTTAGCTCGAGCCTAAGTTGAGCTCATTTAAATCAAGCCCGAGCTTTATATATAAAGATCGACTAAGCTCGTGATCCTAAACGAGCCTTAGAAATATATACATGTATATATTGCGTATGCGTATATCTTTTGTATAAATGAGCTCAAACTATATATTTGAACTCGAGCTCGGGCTTTATAGTTATAAACGAGCCGAGCTTGAGCTCTGACGGGCGTAGACTCGAGTCATTTCTACCCCTAATTGTCTAATACTTAGAAAATAGTTAAACATAGAGCCGAGCTTGACGAGCCAAGTTTGAGCCCGGTTCACACGTTTTTACCGGTTTTGACGGTCCTCAAGGTCGTTTTCGGACGGCTTTTATGGCCAGCCGAACCGGTAGCGACTCCGGTTCCAGGTTAAACCGGTTGAACCTGTCGGTTCCGGTCCAATTTTTAAAACCATATGTATCATCAGTTTGTTTGCATATAAATTGTACAAAACTTTATGTGTTTTATTAGTTTGTAAACATGTATAATAACATGTATATTTTCATTTAAGAGGTGTTTTAAAAGTTACATTTATTAGAAGATTTGAAAAGTTAATAGATAGTTATGGTTATAGGCTTTTTTTTCTTATATTAAAATTCATTGCATTTTTTAATTATTTTTTATTAAAATTTGTATTTATTTATAAAATATATTCTGCAAGTTATTGATTTCATAACAAAACCAACATAATTCTATAATAAATAAATGTATTGACTTAATATTTTAAAACTTTCATGTTAGAAAAGTCTGAAATACTTTTAGAGATAAGCAACTTATTGCCCAATTGATATATTCTGGTATTCTCACATTAATAATAGAAATGATAATTTTGACCAATGTGATTATGAAAGGGTCTGTGGATTACATATTTCATAATATAAGTGTGTTTAATTATATTTTTACGATGAAAACATTTTGAATAAGAATTAGATTTGTCATTGTAAGAATATTTTTGGGTTGTCGTCCCTTTTACGACGGTAATCTAGGTGAAGTTGACACAGTTCATCAAGCATAAAACTTAAACTGATATAACCTTATTTCATGTCCCGCTTATTTTGCTACCTCTAGTAGCCAGTGTAACATTAGTCCAAATGATTGAATTAAACAAAGATTACGATACTGAGTTGTGAGTTATATAGAAACAACACTTATAAATGGGCTTTTCGTTAAGTCGTATTCATGAACCGCTTATATCCCTAATCAAAGGTTGTAAATTTGAGTGCCACAAGACGGAATTAAGATTATTGTGATCGTGTAATATATCAGGGCACGTTTGGCAAAGAAAATTTTAAAAATTACAAATGAAGTACAAAATAGAAATTTAGAGAAATAGAAATTTACATACTCTTTTCTTAACAAAGTCCGTTCTTTAATAGAATTATAACTGAAGCGATTATAAGGAAACGAATAAAAATAAAAATTGAAAACATCTTTTCAAAAATAAATAAATAAGTCTTTTCTTCAATTTCTCTACCAAAATGATGAAAATAAAGCTAGCCAAATCACACTATCCATTTCTCTCCATTTCTCCATTAATCTCTCTTTAATTTATTATTATTATTATTATTATTATTATTATTATTATTATTATTATTATTATTATTATTATTATTATTATTATTATTATTATTATTATTATTATATATCTATCTATCTATCAAATCATGGTAATTAATCCAATTTCATCTCTCTTATTTCTTTTCCTATACAAAACACAGTTTATAATTGTGTAATCAACTTTGCCTTAAAAAAAAAAAAAAAAAAAAAAAAAAAAAAAAAAAAAAAAAAATTCTAATCTATTTGGAACATAACAATGACTAAATTAGATGAAAAAAAAAATGCCCTATGAAAATAAATAAAGAAATGTAAAAAATGCT
>LBNU01028512.1:215858-238895 GCA_014162995.1 Artemisia annua
GCAGCAATAAATTTTAGCATACCTTTTCAAAGTCATCATCTTCTGCCACTGTCCCATGGACAACCAATGAGATGTTAAAGGTTGTGATCTGCATATTGATTTAGAATAAAGTTGTTACAACTTAATTTTGCAATATATGAAGCTCTGAACACCATTTATCTTGTAGACTGAGGGAACATGTGGACTACTATAAATCCTACTAATATCACGTAGTTGCAACAAAAAGGAAACATTGCTTTCTCTGGGACGAAATATACTAACAAATTTTTTTTTTGAATACAGTGATCATTTCTGTTAATGGATTAAGTTGCTAAATATTAAGTAATATGTACTAATTAAGTTTGGGTCTCGCAATTTTATGATTTTTCTGGTTTCATTTTTAGACAACCACGCCTACATTGAGATTTAATAAATAAAGAGTTGATTTATGGTCGTAGTACACATTTGAACAAAATCTTTTGGAGTTCTAACATGTAACAGAATTCTTACCTATTTCAAAAAATTGCGTAATATTTTGACTACAAACATCAAAGGCGCAACTCTGTTAAGGAATGATACGGAGTAAATGCTCCATCTCTTTTTATAAAAGCAAGTAAATTTCTAAATTATGATGTAACTCACCATATCCTTTGAAACCTCCCATGGAGCACCAATAATCACCTCATCCACATACCGACAAGCCAAAACGCTAAGACTTCGTTCATGGAGATTCATGATTGGACGGTGCGCTCCTCTATTGGCACTGAAAGAGCAATTAAACAAAACAGGGTATGAAGAAAAAAAATATTAATAGCTTATACAACACTTCATGAAAATTTTGTAGCCAAAACAAGATGCCAAGCAAATGCAAAGTTCGGGCACAGGGTATATACTGATTGATTTAGATGTAACTTTGACCCAGATAGTTATAAATGGGTCAACTTGAATTTATAAAGTACCTTCTACCTCAAACTAATCAAAACCAGTAACCTAGTTTTATTTAATTTTAGGCGGTTATAGACTGTAACCTAGTTCCATAATCAGCCTCCCCCTCATGAAAGAAAGAAGCACCGATTAAAAAGCTAAATGGTTTGTGATTTTTGTATGTCTTCCCAGAACTTGACAAAGCATGTTGTTTCTTATCCTATAAGTTTCTCAATTACCAGGAGATAAGCCCATCGAAATGTTACAACTTTGTAAGAAAGAAAAATGAAACATTGCGTACTAACTAATATTGGGATCTCTTTTTAAGAGACGAGAGAAGAGGTTCATACCTCACAGTTTGATCAGTGTGAATCCCAACAAGTAGAAAATCTCCAAGCCCACGAGCGAGTCTTAGAATCTGTAAAACAAAAGATGCAAAACATGTCAAATATGACTTTAACCAATAAATCTTTTTGTAAAAATATTTACTAATGGTTGCCCTGCTTATACTATATATGTAGCCATGTAGTATCAAAAGTAGTTGCGCGCATTTATTGGAATGTACGTATAGATTGAAGAGGAGGTTAGCATTCACGAAATCGTGCATTAAATCTGCCAAACACTGTACAGCAATTTTAGCAAGAATATATGCAATTGAGACATGTAAACGTGCGATGCAATAATTTAGGCCAGCTGGTATAAAAACTAAAGTTATCAGCCTACCTCCACGTGTCCAGCATGAAAGAGGTCAAATGCACCATCTATATAAACTATGCGAGAGTTCGGTTCAGCTGCCTGTAAAAATAAAATGTATGAGCAACAATCAAAAATGTATTGTGGGTGTGCACATTAAAAGAATCTCCACGTGACACTAATGGTAACAACGAAAATCAAGGTTTGTACAATGCTTATGAAAGTATCAAGTTATTTACAGCCTCAAGTTATATGTGCCCCTAATTACTGCGACTATAAAGGATAACTTATGAACCAAAAATGCGCCCATAATTAGTCAGAGAAATACTTATAGCTAAGTCTTATGACCTAAAAAGAACGAACTTCTTGTCAAGGGAAGCTGACATATACACGATAAAGAGCTTATTGAGAATCACATAACCTTGCAAGGTATCCCAATAATTATAAATCCTTTACTTTTTTGGACATGGTTGATGGTTCTAATAATAGCAAAGAACTACAGTTATTTATGATACTTTACTTTCTTGGCACATTTATAAACACTTTTATAACTATGGCAGAAAACAAAAGAAAGCCCATTCCCTATAGGTCAAGGCATAATACATCTGGAAATTAAGAGTAATCCTATTAAAGATATCAGAATCGGTTATAAGAACTGGAAAACAAAGAAAATTTAGCACCTTCTCATTAGAAAACTGAACGATCCTGCGAGATGTTGGAAGAAAGTGAGACACACGGGTTCCACTGCGAGGGCCACCATCATCATATTTCTTGCTGTGACCAGAGCTAAATTGTCTCTGCAAGGAAGCATGACTAGGGCTCTCACTAGTGGTCCTCTCCCTTACACAAAGAAGCATCCGCCCTGTAATTGTGTCATTCATCAAACAATTATAAATTAGAAACAGTGTGATAACTGCTTTACTTCCAATTTGAGCTCTGACCGATCAGCCTTGACACCAAACTAGGTAAGTAGGCTAGGATCGAGTGAAGCCCGTTTGAAATTGAAAAAGTGGTCTTCACTTAAATTAATTACTCAACTTAACTTAATTTTAGAAATTTATTCACATANAAAACTTTAGCATACATAATGTTTGATAATCCATATACCTACTGTTGACACGAAAACAATCTTCTTTAAATTCAATCTCATAGAGCCAGCACATACCTAGAGAAACTACGGTCAATCCATAAGTCCATTCCATTTAGTTTAATTTATCATTTAGCGGGACCGTTTCCATGATGTGATAAAAAATTGAGATTGGAACATTAAATGAAGTTGAGATAAGGATGAAATAAAGGTCGTTACTCCCGCCTATTGCTTGATATATGGTGCAAGTCATATCCCACACATTCATTGTTAATTTCAATCAGATTCTAGACCTAGATTATAGCATAATACATACCAACAATGTCTGTGCTTGACACTCCTTCTGTTCGCTTGATTTGCTTATAGCGGCCAGCTTTTTTTGCAAGGGCATATGCATCAGTTCCATCAGGCATAATGCATGGATCATCTCCATGTATAATATAATCTATATTGTACTCATCAAACAGTTTTCTCATGAATTCTTCAGTTATAGCATAAGGTGCATCAGGAATGACTTCATCAACCCACTTCACAGCACTGACCATAAGCATCCTAAGATAAGAAAACCAACGTCAATACCATATACTTGATGTATTATGTATTTGATGTGTATACTCAATATAACCATTTATATTGATAAACAGATAAACAATACTTGTATTTTTATCTGTATGGGGTGCATAATAGTCATTTTTCTAAATTCCGTACAATCGTACTTGTATAGAAGTATAATTGGATTTAGAATAATCAATCAGAACCTTGAAAAACACACAACATCGTAGAAGTACATGTACAAAGAACTTAGAGAAAATCTTTAGTCTTTACATCCAAAAAATTCAGCATCATCATATAAATTTATCCCATCATGTAGCAGACTGTTGAAGTTTTAAGACCTGAATGCGGCACTTTTTTTCTTACCCTATTTATTGTTACTGCTTTTTCAAATCCCACAGGTATATTCTTTTTTTCGTCATAAGTGGAAGGTAAATGCAAAAAGATTCACTAGTGGTATTGGTTGTTTGACCATTCATACACAGCTAAACCAAATTAGATTCCGTGTTCACATTCTAAGAAGAAACAGCCCATCATTATGGATCAATGTGATTATGACTATGATCCAAAGTCTAAACATATAAGGAAACAGATATCAGTTAGAAGCCATCAATTTATCCTTTAAGGGGCCATAGATCCTAACACTGATAAATTTGAGTTCTACATACATTGTATCTCTACTTGTCAATGAATACTTTGTAGCATAGTCATTCTCCAACATAGAATACGTGACACACACCCAAAGTGTAGCTCAGAACCTTCCTCTTTCACTACTCACCTAAATAACATAGAGAGAATCACAAAAAGCTCTAATGATTGCCATTTATGGTGCTATCTTGAATACTCGTAAAGCCTGTGCTTTCTGAGAATTAACCTCAAATAGATTCCAAGACGCTGCCTAGCGTCCCTCAAGCACCTAACAGCAAAACCAGTCACTTATTCAATTCCATGTTTAACCTACCATATTCCATCTAGTAGGTATGCTTTTCGAAGCTTTTAGGTTTTAAATTCAGAAAAATTGTTCCTATTTAAAAAATCTCATTTTTGTTAAAAACTTGGAGCTTCTGAACTTCTATAATTAAGCTCCTAAACATAATGCTAGATGAAGGACCTTTTTTAATACAAAATTACACAAATACTCTTTAACTAATTCTGTTTTTAATTAAATTTTTGAATTCTGGCTTTTTAGGTAAAATTACGTTACCAGATGCTTTACACAAAATTCAGATCCAGCTCTCAATACAAGCTTAAGCACTAGCTAGTTTTACCAAGAATACCATAACAATATCTAAATTTACCAAAATCACATCACACCACACATGCACCTTAAATCAAAACACTAAACCTAACAATTACAGCAAATGCAATTATGCATGAACAACGTCATAATATAGCCTAGTTACCTAATTCAATAAAAACAATATTCACATCAAAATCTAAAATTAACCACACAAACAAGCATCATATTATATCATTTATGGCCAACGTTATCGCATCTCCCGTGTTGTCAGCGTTGACAGAAAACAACTATGTGTTATGTGTGTGCACCTATGTTTTAGCAGGTCCAGTTTTGAGTGTTACGACTACAGGTAAAATGTGATTCAGTGTTATGCTGACGTGGCACCTATTTTTACTATTATTCATCAACATAATATATAACTTAACCTAATCACCTAATTCAGACGACATAAATTGAAATCCTAACAACAAAATAACAAATCCTAACAACTTTTCGTGGAGAGGAGTAACCACTACACATAAAACGCAATTCAGTATTATTTTCAATGTTATGCTGACGTGTCACCTACTTTACCTAAAAATCACCTAATTCAAATCAAAATCACAAAATCACAACAAAATGATGATGACATCAACACAACCTTTCATGAAGAGGAGTACCAGGGCGTCCTTTATTATGTGTTAGTGTAATGCAGGTAAAACGTGGTTCATTGTTATTCTCGGTGTTATGCTGACGTGGCACCTACTTACACGGCACATGCTTCTCTAAATACAATTATTCATCAACAACGTATATGACTTAACCTAAAACACCTAATTCAAATCAAATCAACATTCACAACAAATCCTAACAACCGTCCGTGGAGAGGAGTAACCACTACAGATAAAACGTAATTCAGTATGATACTCGATGTTACGCTGACGTGCCACCTACTTAACCTAAATAACTCACCTAATTCAAAATCACAAAAAAATCATAACAAAACGATGACACACCACTTTTCGTGAAGCGGAGTAACAGGAGGTCCTTCATTATGCATATATTTTAGCGGTCAGTTTTCACTGTTAGTGTTACGACTACAAGTAAAATATGGTTCAGTGTTATTCTCGGTGTTATGCTGACGTGGCATCTATCCTAACAACCTTTTGTGTAACTACTACTACGGATAAAACGCCGTTCAGTGTCATTCTCGACGTTATGCTGACGTGACACCTACACCTCACCACATCTAGTGCTCTAAATGCAATTATTCATCAACAACAAAATATAACTTAACCTAAAAAATTAAATTAAATCACAAAAAAATTAAAATTGATTAAAAATGATGACTCCGGTGTTATCAATGCAACTACTCGTACTACTTATTCTCGGCTTTACGCTGACGTGGCACCTACTTTTCCAAACACAAAATCATAACAAACAAAATGATGATGACGTCACCTACTTAACCTACAAATTATCTAATTAAAAGGAACTATGCTGACGTGGAATCTATCCTAGCAATTCAGCGTTATTCTCGGGCGTTATGCTGACGTGGCACCTACTTTTCTAAACACAATTAATTAACTTAACCTAAAAATATCACCTCACCTAATTAAAATCAAATTCACAAAAAAATAAATAAATAAATAAAAATAAAAAATGATGACGTCAGCAAAAAGGANTAAAATGCGATTCGGTGTTACGCTGATGTGGCGCCTACTTTTACTATTATTCATCAACAATATATAACTTAACCTAATCACCTAATTCAAATCACATAAATTGAAATCCTAACAACAAAATAACAAATCCTAACAAAAGTGGAGAGGTGTAACCACTACAGATAAAACACAATTCAGTGTTATTCTCGATATTATGCTGACGTGCCAGCTACTTAACCTAAATAATTCACCTAATTCAAAATCATAACAAAATGACGACGTCAACTTTTCATGTAACCGAGTAAAAGGAGGTCCTTTATACTGTTAGTTAGTGTTACGACCACAAGTAAAATGTGGTTCAATGTTACTCTCCACATTACGCTGACGTGGCATCTATCCTAACAACCTTTCGTGCAGAGAAGTAACTACTACTACGGATGAAACACAATTCAGCGTTATTCTCAGGCGTTACGCTGACGTGGCACCTACTTTTCTAAACACAATTATTCATCATACATCTTATAACTTAACCTAAAAAATCGCCTAAATTAATTTTTTTTAAAATGACGACATCATCACCTTAGCCTACAAATTATCTACTCGTACTAATTAAATGCTGACGTGGCACCTACTTTTCAAAACACAATTATTTAACTTAACCTAAAAAATCACCTCACCTAATTAAAATCAAATTAAATCACAAAAAAAATAAAATAAAATAAAATAAAATGACGACGTCAGCAACCTTTCATGAAGCGGAGTAACAGGAGGTCCTTCATTATGCATATATTTTAGCGGTCAGTTTTCACTGTTAGTGTTACGACTACAAGTAAAATGTGGTTCAGTGTTATTCTCGGTGTTATGCTGGCATTGCATCTATCCTAACAACCTTTCGTGTAACTACTACTACGGATAAAACGCCGTTCAGTGTCATTCTCGACGTTATGCTGACGTGACACCTACACCACACCACATCTAGTGCTCTAAATGCAATTATTCATCAACAACAAAATATAACTTAACCTAAAAAATTAAATTAAATCACAAAAAAATTAAAATTGATTAAAAATGATGACGTCATCATGTCTCCGGTGTTATCAATGCAACTACTCGTACTACTTATTCTCGGCTTTACGCTGACGTGGCACCTACTTTTCCAAACACAAAATCATAACAAACAAAATGATGATGACGTCACCTACTTAACCTACAAATTATCTAATTAAAAGGAACTATGCTGACGTGGAATCTATCCTAGCAATTCAGCGTTATTCTCGGGCGTTATGCTGACGTGGCACCTACTTTTCTAAACACAATTAATTAACTTAACCTAAAAATATCACCTCACCTAATTAAAATCAAATTCACAAAAAAATAAATAAATAAATAAAAATAAAAAATGATGACGTCAGCAAAAAGGACCTTTCATGAAGAGGAGTAACAGGAGGTCCTTTATTAGCAGTAATCTCAGCATCACTAACAACTCCAACAATCAACTGATCTCCAACTCCACGCGCCTGTCTAAGCGCGTTACAATGACCGTAATGCATCATGTCGAAACATCCGTCCATATACACTCTCACCGGCCTCTTTTTCTTTCTATTATTATTGAACGGCGAAAGTTCCGGCCAACCGGTGTGTAACGCCGCCGTTATTGAGATTCCGGCGACCAGGCCGCCGATTAGCCATGTCGCTAGAAACCGCTTCGATGATGAGTCTGATTCCAGGCCTGAATTCGTTGAAGGCATTTTGTGATGTGAAATGAAATGAATTTGGGGGAGTTTTTTTATTGGGGTGTTTGGTTTTGAGTTTTGTTATTTTTTTTAATGCGATACTTGGACCTAAAACGCACCGTGGACCTACCGCATTAATAACTTATACATTTAATGTACAAGACCTAATAAATAGGCCTAACCGTGGACCTACCGCATTAATAACTTGTACATATGTACAAGTTATTAATGCGGTAGTACAAGTTATTAATGCGGTAGGTCCACGGTTAGGCCTATTTATCAGGCTCATCTATCATTTTTGTTTTTTGTTTTTGTTTTTTTTTTTTTTTTTAAAAACTTTTTAAGTTGTGTGGTTTGGCTTTTGTTGTTTTTATTCTTTTTGTACTTTTTGACTTATTGAGTTATTGTTGTGTTGGGGATATTCTCTTTTACTTTATATTTTTGGGGCTTAAAGTGTACTTCTTTTCTTTCTGTTATGCTTTTTTTGGATATTTGTACATCACATTATTAGGCACCATGGTTGGGTGGAAATGAGCCGAGCTCTTTAAAATTAAACGAGCCGTGCTCGAGTTTTGGCAGGATCGGACTCGGCTCAGCTCGTTTCCACCCCTACACCATGGTATCCTATCTTCATAGCACGGAACTAAGACTACATATGATCGGATACATAAAAAAAAATTAAACTGTAATATTAGAAATGCATTTCATAGATTCCTAAAAACCCGCGAGAACCCACTGGTTCCCTGCTTCATGGGATTCTCAGAATAAATGTCGAAACAATTACATAGATAACATGATTAAGCCGTGTACATTTGTGTTAAAGATTCGCGCTTCTTTGATGACCTAATAAAGAAAAAACTCATTAGTTTATCCACCTAGGTAACCGTGCATGAAAGAAAGGTTTAAGGCTAGTTTATCGTCATTTGACATTTGTCATTATTTTTCATCATTCTTGATATATTAGTCATGCATATAAGTGCATCTGACGCACGGTGTTCTAATAGTTTACTTGAATTTTTATTTTTATTTTTTATTTTTTAGATATATTATATCAAAAACTTAATTTTGAACCCAACTTTTATAAATACATTTAATTCTTATTGTTATGTAGATATATAAAACATATTTATAAACTATATAGTATAATCATTATTTTTATAATAACTAATATGTAAGTTTTATTGCATAAAACTCGACTTTTATATACCATTATAGATTTTATGTAAGATATATTTACAAAACTATATATTATAGTCATAATTAATAATCATGAATACTTACTATATTTAATACCATTATAGATTTTATCCCAAGATCAACCTCTGACGTGAGAGTAAGTATGTATGATAATACGAAGGGTATGATAATAAATGAGAGTAAATGCAAAGTGTGTGTGTTAGTTGCTTACATTAAATGAGGTGGGGTATTTATACTACCCTCACCTCGTTACCTGTGTTGTCTGGGGACTAAGCGAGACGAACTAGGCCTAGCCTAGGTCGTAGGTGCCAGGCTGTTCATGGGACACGATCCCGTGAAATCTGGGATGGCGGCGTGGCGGCGGTCCGTACTATTATCCATGAGGTATTAGCACAGTACGTGGATAAAGGGAGGGCTGATTTGAGGCGGTTCGGTCCTGACCTTCGGCTACGTTGACCGAAGGGTGTACATGAGTCCGGAAGGCGCGTGCCTTCCGGACACATACGCCAACATGTATATTCACTCTTTCAGTTTACATTTTTGGTGTTTAAAGTAGTTATTTTTTACTTTTTTATGTTTTAGAATTCCTATTATGTAAATGTCTAGATAATTGTACTATTACTACTAAAAGTGCACGGTGCACTACTTATCACTACTAAAAGTGCACANAGAAAAAGAAAAAAGAAACAAGAACAAAAATCCCAGCGTGAAAAAAAAAAGACAAAAGAAAAAAGAAAGAAAAAAGAAAGAAAGAAAGAAAGAAAGAAAAGAATAATAAAAAAGACAAATAAAAAGAAAGAAAGAAAAAAACATGGACTTATGTTTCCCATTTAATCTTAGGTTAGTCCCCACCATTAGATGGATGGTGGGGATTTGTCCCTTGGTATGCACCAAAATAAGAGTATGTATTTGAATTTTCATCTTTAATACCATTATAGATTTTATCCCAAGATCAACCTCTGACGTGAGAGTAAGTATATATGATAATACGAAGGGTAGGATAATAAATGGGAGTAAATGCAAAGTGTGTGTGTTAGTTGCTTACATTAAATGAGGTGGGGGTATTTATACTACCCTCACCTCGTTACCTGTGTTGTCTGGGGACTAAGCGAGACGAACTAGGCCTAGCCTAGGTCGTAGGTGCCAGGCTGTTCATGGGACACGATCCCGTGAAATCTGGGATGGCGGCGTGGCGGCGGTCCGTACTATTATCCATGAGGTATTAGCACAGTACATGGATAAAGGGAGGGTTGATTTGAGGCGGTTCGGTCCTGACCTTCGGCTACGTTGACCGAAGGGTGTACATGAGTCCGGAAGGCGCGTGCCTTCCGGACACATACGCCAACATGTATATTCACTCTTTCAGTTTACATTTTTGGCGTTTAAAGTAGTTATTTTTTACTTTTTTATGTTTTAGAATTCCTATTATGTAAACGTCTAGATAATTGTACTATTACTACTAAAAGTGCACGGTGCACTACTTATCACTACTAAAAGTGCACAGTGCACTAGTTTTATAGGCACGTTATAATGCCAAAATAGCGCTATGGTAAAGGGGAGCAAACCTTTTTTTCTCCCTATATTGATAGATCAAGGGCCCTCCTGCCATCGTACGCACGCCACCCACCAACAGTGCACCATGGTCTCTCGTTGTAGGTGACAATGTGATCCGGACAATGAGCGTTATATGGGTTTTTATTCGAAAATGTAAAGTGGAGTGAGTGAGGTTTTTTGGTGGTGTGTTATAAACTTATACTAAAGTTGATGTGATCTATGGCTTAGCGCACCTAGCATTTTACGGTGGCCTGTTTGTTAGGAACTTAAGTAATCATTTTCACAAGATATTTTATGTTCAAAACTTATAAAATATACATTTGTTGTAAATTTGTGTTAAAGATTCATGTGGAGCGGGTAACTTGAATGGAGCAAAACCTCGTCCGTTTATTTGCTTTGATAATCATACGTGAAATAAATGTTTAGGGCTAGTTCATCGTTACATGTCGTTATTTATTATCATTCTTTGATATATGGTTGAATCGTTATCTCATATGTTTGTCTCAAAAATGGGTTATTGTTCCATATGTTCTCCTGTTTCACGTTCTGTCGATTTTAATTCTTTGAATACGTCTCTTAAAATTTGATGTGAAACGACATAATAAATAGAACAAAATGTTCCTTTTGAGGAGTGGTAGAAATACAAATTTCTCAAAGAAAGAACTGAAAAATTAGATTGCCATAAAGTCCCAACACACAGACCAAAACAGCCTTGTTTGTTTCACCATCAAACTTGAACAAAATATTATGTGCACTATCTTGTTCATCTACTTGATTGTATTTCTTTCAACTCAGAATAATTTAACACGACTACACTTACTGCAAGCGGTCCTAGATCTGGTGACTCGTCCCTATCTAGACCAACCAAATCTTAACTCTACTTCAATATTACAAGACCAATTAAAGATGCACGTTTTGTGACATGCTTGTCTAGATCAGCCTAAAAAACTAGATCGTAAATTAGATCGGTCAGATCACAACTGTACTTCGGTTTTCCAACTAAACGTAAACAATAACTTAATCGTAGAGAATCGGCCCTATATTGAACCTATCTAAAAGTTAAATCCTAAATAGATCCCAAATATGTTTATTTAGTTACAAATGAGTTTTATTAGAAAGGGAGACTTGAAAACCGGCAACCGATGAAAGTAATGTCTTGCAGTTTTAGATTGTCACAACAAAGCTGTTTACTTGAAAAGAACTGCCAAAAAAAAATTAATAATAAAAAAAATAAAAATAAAAATAAAATGAGGGTAGTTATAGTTTCACATTCGCATACGCTAACACTTGGTGTATTACAACAATTAACTTAATACCTAAAAGCCTTCATGGCCAAAAGCTAAAAGGTACATAAGAGTAGCTCGTCTAAAGTAATCGGATTATTCTGCTATCCCTAATGCCATGAATAAACAGACTAATAAATATATTATAACAATTGTGAAAATAAATAATAATAATAATAATAATAATAATAATAATAATAATAATAATAATAATAATAATAATAAATAAATAAATAAAAGAAAGAAAGAAAAAAAGGTAACGACTAGCCTACCTACTTTAACACCATACAAAAAAGTAGAAAGCGGCTCTTCAGATTCCCATCAGAAATCTTCTCAAATCTATAACACAATTGCAGCCTGATCTTCTTTATCATCGACAAATTGTAGTTCACTTTAATGACTATAAATACACGGAGATCGTCACATGCAAATCCTCGTCCCCTAAAAGCTGGTCAAGATGTCGTGCCCCTTTTTTCCATTTAAAAAATTACAATTCTTGAATTTAACAAGGAACCGCAGATTATGGGTTCACGTTGCAATCAGTCAAGAAACAGTTATCTTTGTTGAGAAACTTTCTCCAGTGAGATTTATAGCTCGGAATATGCCCAACTCAAGCCAGGGTTTCATGTTGCCATTGAAGTGTAATACAGCTGCTTTGTTAATGGCTTCATTGACCTAATCCGGACAACACCCATGTGTCATCAAGAGCAACAAGTAACCCTTGAAAAGTGAGCATAGTTGCTCCTAGTGTCGTTGTTGCGCTCAATCGCGTTCACAAAAGGAAAGGTGATTGTCAACACATAATGTAGCTATAACATAAATGCAAAGCTATTATATGTCACAGAGGTGGGCACACAGCAATTTTAACCCATTTACTTACGAAGTCACAAATGGGTCGATTCAGGTTTTGTCTTATCTCTAACGGGTCAAAGGTATAAAAAGAAAAGATAACCACAATCAACCCACTTAAATAAATGGGTCAAAATTGTCACATCTAACCTACCGAATTGGTGAATTCAAATCAGTGTCCACTTTGAATTCAGTTAAGTTTTCCCTTCAAAAATTCTCAACCAGAATAATCTGAACTGTATAAGCCGAGTAACCCTAAACATGAAATGACGAACACCCTTACCGTTCCATACCCGATTGCTGTCTCAAAAGGGCCACAATTGAAAGGATAGCAAAAACAGTCACACTGTATGCTGTGGGGTACTCAGCATGCCGGTCACATATTACAGCTCCAACATTTAAGAGCACAACTTCAAGAAATAAACGTATTGCCTAAGCACAAACAGAGTTTATAGTCTTGCAATATCAAAAACAAGAATTGTGTCACGTACACGGCGGTCGTTTAGTATCCAATTTTTGCACTGGGTTTCAGCCTGCTATGGATGCTATTGAACTCTGTGGCATTCGTTACTATTGGATGTTAATTTACAAGCATGTCTCTAATGATCATGGTTAGGATAAACCCCATAACCCAAAAACATTTTCATATAAACCAGGTAAAACATTTGGCACAACAAATAACTGATTCTGTAATTGAAAGGTTTCCAAACAAAGAAATTCTATCATAATAACCAAAATAAGCCTTGAGAGTTACCAACTATTGTTGGATCGTTAAGGGAAAAGTGGGGGAGAACTTATGCTGAACCAAAATTGTGGAACTTCAGTTACCATCATTTATGTTTCCCGAGAGACTTGAGCATACAACGAGTAGGTTGACATGAATCATTGATGCATGATTGCATTGCAGCCTCCCTAGTGGTGCTCAATAGGAAACTATCGAAGGATCCATACCAGCAGTACCAACACCGCAGAAACCAAAAGTAAAACTCTTAAAGAAAGTTGCCTATTGCAAGGGAGAAGAGGATTAAACAATGCAGAGTTCAACACCAAACACTCCCTGCGTTTGTGGTAACAGATCAACAGCTCATTAATCTCAGAAACATTTCTAGCTTCTCTCAAAACTCATTCAAGATCAAGAAATAGCAAACTCGGCCACTTAGGTACAAAAAACTATCCTTATCGAGCTACTATCATTAACTACAAAAATCAACAAACACCAAATGAATGTTACCAAATCTTTTAAGATACACAATCACAAGGGAAAGAGATCCAAGCACAAATGAGTTCAACACCAAGATAAATAGCAATCTGACCCACACAATACAAACTTTTGATGGTATATTTTGCCTCGCAACATGATACACTTTCATGTTTTATATGCTAATGCCTTTACTCTAATCCTGAGTTGAAGTACATGAATATTACTTCTTGTTCACACATAAGCATTTACACATTCAAATGTTGCATATTCAATGATTATTCAAAACAGACCCAAAGCAAAACGAGAGGAGAATGTAACGAAGCGAAGGACACGCTAACAAGATTTCAACTTGTTCATCATTTTTTTACACAATCAAAAAGGCATCTATAAATGACATTGCCATTCTAAAAAAGTCATCAAAGATAAGAAGCAGAAGCAACACTATCGATTGAATAATAAAAATCACATTAAAATTGAGAATGCTGATTTCACTAACCTTGCTACAAAGCACATATTTGAAAATAAAAGTAGCATAAGATTCCATAAATGACATTACTTAACATCATTAAATCAGTGATAAAAAAGCTAAAATAGATGAAAGTGATTTTTCCACACCTGAACTACTAAATAGGCCCCTTGAAATGTGGCCGTCACCATTTTGATCAATTATTGTCATCATATATATGTGAATCCAAGTGATCAAGCAAAAGTAGCGATTCCATGTAAGAGCCCATAAAGAATGAGTCCCCTGTTCCAAAAATCCCAAGATTCTTGATTTGTTGCGAGTATGGGTCGTAAACATCAAGCGTGGTAAACCTTGTGTCCTCCCCTTCAATTCGAGTTGAAAATATAGTTTCACCATTCTTCTTAAACCCCAGTATTTCGTGTACTGTTGTGCCAATTGTGAATAGCTTTCTGAAAGACAAGTCATGCTCCATCACCCATACACCAGAAGGAACTTCTTCTTCTTCTTCTTCTTCTTCTTCTACTTCTTCTTCTTCTTCCTCGGGCCTAACATATCCATACACAACAAGAGATTCCCTTAACTTAGAAACTGAGAAACGTGAGGACAATTCGTTTGCTAAGCTATCTGGTAGGTTTAGCACTTTAAACTCCTTTGTAATCAAATCAAATGACACAACCATATACTTATAATAAGGTAAACCATCATCAGTATACGTCTTCTCAGAAGCAGCCCAATAGATAAACCTATCTATAACAACCGGCGTAGATATCCGATTAATCCTAATTGTTCGACGAGGCAAATTACCATTTGGAATCACATTCCAAACCCCCGAACTCAATGTAAAAACTTCAACATGCCAAGGCAAGTTATCTTCACATAAAATCTTCACAATGGTTAGATCTTTAGTGACAGGACAGACCCCGAAACCAAAAGCACTATAAAAAGCAGGGACAGCAATACCAAATGATTTTCCAATTGACGGATTCCAAATAACAACCATCCGTTTATTATAAACTTGATGGAAACCATACAAACACAGTAATCCATGACACGCACCAACAACCTGATAAACAGGATATCGTTTAAGCAAAGGAGACACAACAAAAGATGGAGCGAATTCTTTTACATCAATATTATCATTTACTAAAAAAACATTATCATCGTCACAACCCGGTAATAAACTTAGAATACGACTATGTGGCTGCGTGTGGCGGGCGCCGTAACATTTGATAAAGTCAGAACGGTCAATGAAAGACTTCCATGGTTTGGAAACAGACCTGAACTGAATCAATGACTTGACATCAGAAACCTTCTTGATGATTTCCATTTGGATTTCAAAAGGGATGTTGTCTGACATTTTGTTCTAGCTAGGGTTTATGTTAAGTTTTGAAATAGGTTGAATTAATGAAAACTGAAAAGTGGGTTTTGGAGAGGAGGTGATTTTGGATTTGGGTTTTGGAGGCCGTCTTGTGCCGTCGTGATACGCCGGAGGTATGCTTTGGAGCGCTGCCTTTAGTGGGTGTCTTTTTACGGGGTTTTATTGGTGGGTTTGCGACTTTGCGGGTGGTAATAGGATAAAAAAAAATCCAAATTGGGATGTCGGACATATTTTTTTTTAAATGAATATTTTAAATTTAGTAATTTCATATACATATATTCAAATCAAAACATGTATTAAAAACATTATATATTATATATTCAACTTTGGGTATATATGAAATAAATTATGAAATTAGGGGATATATGGAATTAATCATTTTATCCGTTAGATTCATTCAAAAATAATTTTTTAACCGTACATGTGTCCTCTGAATTCCTAAGCGACGTTAAACACAACTAAAATTTGACTTGTACACACGCGATCTCGATAGGCGAATTTTAAACGTGATAGATAATGTTAAACATGACTCTTTAAATTCCCAGACGACTATGTATGTTACACGCGACAGAGAATTTATGGTTTTTTACACGCGATCAATGTTAATCGCAACTTTGCTAGGCGAAGACATGTCATTTATGCCATTGAGTGTATTGATATCCACCATATGTGGTGGTAAAATAGGTTCCACTTTTTTGATGAAGTTTTTTATGGATCTAGTGTGTGGGTTTTGATGAAGCTTTTTATGGATCTAGTGTGTGTTCTTGGTTGCTAGTCGGGTTTCTTCGATTTTGAATTGTGTTGATGAGCTAAATCTAGCTTTTGGTCTACTAAGCACTACAAGTAAGATATCGATTTAGGAGAAAGATGGCACGTTTCTCAATAAGTTTGTTTTATTCAACTTTTAAGTGTAAAGGAATGGAACAAGTTTTCTTGATATAAAGTAGATAAATGGTACACTAAACACCTGTCAAACATGGATTGGCCTAAGTGAAGAAAGTTTACCTACTTTAAAAATTGATTGCCTGCAGCATAAAGCGTGAGAAGTAAGTCGCGTAAACATATGGGTGGGGCAGATTATTATGTGAAAATTTTGGTTCATTTTGGTAAAAGATTAGAANTTTTTTTTTTTTTTTAATTTGTTTTCAAGTTTATAAGTTTATGTGAGTTTATTATGAAAGTGTCTTAGAGCATATGTGCATTAATGGTTGGATATGATTAGCATAATTTGAATGAAAGGTTGAAATTTGGTTGATGAATAAGATATCTCGACTAATTGAAAATTTGGTTTGTAAATGTGATGAATGAAAGATAATAGGTTGATAACCGGTAAAACTAGAGTGAAAAAAGTAACCTTTGTAACTTACATATCTCGATAAAACCCATTCGGATTTCGGAGTGACATGGTTTGGACACAAACCGGCACCAATTTTGGATATTTCATCCATCTTGCATCAATCCTTTATGAGAAGCTTATTATTCAAAGAGCACATATTTTCTACAAAAAGATGACTTAAAATTTTGTGCCTAGTAGTTTTAGATCATCACAAGAAAGGTATCTACTTGTAACGAAGAACCACTAAACAAAATGAGGATAGTTACAGTTTCACATTCGCTTACGCTAACACTTGGTGTATTACAGCAATTAACTAAATACCTAAAAGCCTTCAAGGCCAAAAGCTAAAAGGTACGTAAAAGTAGCTCGTCTAAAGTAATCGGATTATTGTGCTATCCCTAATGCCATGAATACACAGACTACCAAAATATCTACTATAACAATCGTGAAATATAAAAAAAGAATTCAGGGTAACGACTCGCCTACCTACTTTAACACCATACAAAAAAGTAGAATGTGGTTCTTCAGATTCCCGTCAGGAACCTTCTCAATCCTATAACACAATTGTAGCATGATCTTTATCATTGACAAATTGTAGTCCCCTTTCCTTGTCTATCAAATGACTATAAATACACGGAGATCGTCATATGCAAAACCTCGTCCTCTACAACCAGGTCAAGATGTCGTGCCCTGTTTTTCCATTTAAAAATTCCAATTCTTGAATTTAACAAGGAACCGCAGATTATGGGTTCACATTGCAATCAGCCAAGAAATGGTCATCATTGTTGAGAAACTTTCTCCAGTGAGATTTATAGCTCGAAATGCCCAACTCAAGCCAGGTTTTCATGTTGCCATTGAAGTGTAATACAGCTGCTTTGTTAATGGCTTCATTACTAATACCATAGTTATGACCTAATCCGGATAACACCCATGTGTCATCAAGAGCAACAAGTAGTCCTTGAAAAGTGAGCATAGTTGCTCCTAGTGTAGTTTTTTTTTCGCTCAATCTCTGTTTACAATAGAAAAAGTGATTGTCAACACATAATGTAGCTATTACATAAACGCAAAGCTATTAAATTTCATAGAGGTGGGCACGCACAACNTAAACGACGTTAAACACAACTAAAATTTGACTTGTACACACGCGATCTCGATAGGCGAATTTTAAACGCGATAGATAATGTTAAACATGACTCTTTAAATTCCCAGACGACTATGTATGTTACATGCGACAGAGAATTTATGGTTTTTTACACGCGATCAATGTTAATCGCAACTTTGCTAGGCGAAGACATGTCATTTATGCCATTGAGTGTATTGATATCCACCATATGTGGTGGTAAAATAGGTTCCACTTTTTTAATGAAGTTTTTTATGGATCTAGTGTGTGTTCTTGGTTGCTAATCGGGTTTCTTCGATTTTGAATTGTGTTGATGAGTACTACAAGTAAGATATCGATTTAGGAGAAAGATGGCACGTTTCTCAATAAGTGTGTTTTATTCAACTTTTAAGTGTAAAGGAATGGAACAAGTTTTCTTGATATAAAGTAGATAAATGGTACACTAAACACCTGTCAAACATCTTAAGTGAAGAAAGTTTAATTGATTGCCTGCAGCATAAAGCGTGAGAAGTAAGTCGTGTAAACATATGGGCGGGGCATACTATTATGTGAAAAATTTGGTTCATTTTCGTAAAAGATTAGAAACGAGTCCATATTCGTAAAGAATTTTGCTACAACCACAAAACTTTTACACAAAAAAATCCGCAAAATGATGTGACATGCCTCTTGGCCACTCATTTTAGTGCATTAGTTGGCCAAGTGAGAGCATTAAGTGGCCAAGAGACATGCCACATCATTTTGTGAATTTTTTTGTGTAAAAGTTTTGTGGTTGTAGCATACCTCATTCGTAAAATGGGTACCCAGTGGACTATTTAGGTAATTTGGTTTAAGATTTATCTTTTTTTTATTTGTTTTCAAGTTTATAAGTTTATGTGAGTTTATTATGAAAGTGTCTTTTAGAGCATATGTGCATTGATTTTTTTTTTTTTTTTTTTTTTTTTTTTTTTTTTTTTTTTTTTTTTTTTTTTTAAGGCAACATTTTATAACGCAAAAACCAAAACAACAACACACAAAAAAAATGGAATCCCAACTCTTCAACAAGCTAGATAAAGAGAGGGACCCAAGGAATACAAAAAACACACTACATGGAGATTACATACAACTGAGAAACTAAATAATGTAGTACAAAAACCCAAATGCCAGGCTCAAGTACTACCATGACAAAACTAAAAAAAGAACAATATAGACAATAGTCCATGACCCACGACAACTATAATACACCTGACATACATATGTTTAGAACTATGACTAACTTTCACAAAATGTAAGAATCACATCAACTTGCAGACCCTCTGGTCACTGAAGATATTGCAATAACTGGAATCAAAAAAGAGTAAATTACTTAAATGAGCATTTTATGCAGGTAGTTTACACATATAAACCTCGCATATAAAATTATCCAAAATGAATATTTCACATATTATCCGTTAGATGTATTACTAAATTACTTTCTAACAGTTAGATGTAGTAAAATGAATACTACGCGAGGTGCAGGCGAGGCCTGTGTGATTCAAAAACATAGGCGAGCTGTAGGCGAGTCTCTGGCGAGGGTTTAGGCGAGGTGTAGGCGAGGTGAATTGAAGTGTGTTACGAGAGACCTTAGGCGAGGTGATCACGCAAGACTTCTTGGTTCTGGGCGAGGATCCAGGCGAGCTGTTGTGAGGTCTATGGTGTGAGGATCCAGGCGAGGATCCAGGCGAGCTGTTGCGAGGATCCAGGCGAGCCATAAGCAAAAATTGGAGTTTACTCCATGCGAGGATCCATGCGAGGATGTAGGCGAGGTCCACGCGAGGTCCAAGCAATGATGTAGGCGATCCATGCTAAATTAAGATGAGAAATATGTCAACATTTGTAAGAAACGATTTGTTATAAGCCTGCTCTTGAAACAATACGTTTAACAATGTCATTTTCTATCATATTTTGATAATAAAGGATTTAAAACTGGGATCTAAAACAAGTAAGGAAGAATTCAAAATCCATTTTGGCTATATTTCGTTATTAAGATTATACGAAGGGAACATTGCATGCATGGAGTTTAATATGAATAGTTAAATTGTGATTGTTATAATAAAGTTAGAACTTTGAGCGAGAATGGAGTTTAATATGAATAGTTAAATTGTGATTGTTATAATAAAGTTAGAACTTTGGCGAGATGTTGGGCGAGGTGAGGGGCAGGGGTGGAGCTATGATAGAAGAGAGACATGTTTTGAGTTTTTTTATAAGGAAAAAAAATTATAGTAAAAGATATATTACATAGAATTGTTTGTTGAAGAAGATGAAATTTTCATTAAATATATGTGGTGCGTATGACATAGGCAATAGGAGCTAATTGAATTTATTAATTTGTTTTATACATAGTAATACATATTTGTGGGCCTGGCTGCACTGTTGCACCATTTGAATTGTATCAATTATCAAATGTGCTTGAGTTTAGTATTTGTCATGTTATACTCGGTATAAGTTAGTCTTGGTTAATTGGTTTGGGCGATGCTTTGGGCACAAAAGTATCTTGGAAATCACAAACTAGTTGGAACTTGGAAATCACAAAAGTATCTTTTGGTGTGGGCGAATACTTATTGATTTGGGTGAATATAAAATGAAAAGGGTTGATTGGGACGTGTTTTGGTCATTTTAGTAAAGTATGTAAAAAGAGTCCATTCTCGTAAATTCACTCTCTATACGGTTCAGTTTGGTAATATGGTTATCAAAAAACTTAACACTGCCTTCACTGAGGTTAATGCAATAACCACTGTACTTCGGATTGAAACTTACACCAGCCACTGAAGATACACAAACTTGAATTGTAGGGTCACTCACACTGATATGAAATGGGCCAAACCTGGAATCAAGACTGCATTTTAGAACATACTGACACAGCTTATCAATTCTCACAGAGCCAAACTAACAGCTGCCACAGGATCAAATAACCATTTTTGCCACTCTATCGCTTTGTATTTTTTTTATCTTCGAACAATCCACTCGTAACTTTTTAATTGAATATCTTGCACGATTTTATTAGTACTTGCCATTTTTATACCAAACACACGAGCATTCCTTTCTTTCCAAATGAAGTAGCCGGATGACCAAATAACCGCTTGCCAAACACGCGAAATACTATTAGGGACATTAACGTTTCCAATTGACGAAAAAAAATCATCAATGGAAAAAGCATTAACGCGCCCCATCTTCCACCAACTAAAGATCTTATCCCACACACTCATTGCAAGATCACAAGTGACCAAACAATGACCACATGATTCCACCGCATTATTACAACTCGGGCAAAACAACGAATCCAAGTCGATTCCTCTGTTGTCAAGCTCTACGCGAACCGGAAGTCTTCTTTTCAAAGCTCTCCACACGAAGATGTTTACCTTTTTCAGCATCAACTTGTTCCACAACGTTTCATGGCGTCCGTTTTCTCCTTGTAAAGTCATTTCTTCCACCAATCTCGATAAGTCTTTAACCGTGAACGATCCTCCTTCTTGAAGCCACCATCTCCAATGATCCCTACCATTATAAAAGATAACAACATTTTGCAATAAACCAACTAACTCTTCAAACTCCTTACATACCCTCCCTCTAAGACTCCTAACTCATTCCCATTCCCAACACAATACATTATTTACTGTTGGAAAATTTAGTGCACTTGAGGGATGAGTTCACACCTCGTAATGGGTTTGGAGGTACGGAGTGTACACCCATTTGGTCCATGAACACCCTGACTCAATTGTGGTTATGCTAGTGTGATTCTGCTGAATCTATTGCTAGTAGAATCTGCTGCTAGTGGATTCTGCTGCTAGTGGGAATCTGCTGCTAGACTCTGCTGCTAGTATGATTCTGCTGCTGATTCCACCGCTAGTGTTAACATTACCACTGCTAGTATAAGCTTGTTCAATTAACTCTATAATTGAATCAAGGGATGCACTCTTTGATGAGAATAGATTCTCATCTATTCCTAGACCAAGTCAAAGGATTCCAAATGGAACCAATGACAATGGTGCTTCAGAAGTATCTGATGAGGTTCCTGCTGAGGTTGTGGAACAACAACCTGAACCTGAGCTTAGAAGGAGCAATAGGGTGAGGACTCCAAAGTCATTTGGACCTGAGTTTCAATTATACTTAATTGAAGGTACATGGAGTGAGGTCTCTGACCAATACTCCTATTGCTTCATTGTTGAGGATGATCCCAAAACATTTGAAGAAGCAATGAAGTCCCAGGATGTTGTTTTCTGGAAAGAAGCAATTAATGATGAGATGGACTCCATCATGGGCAAAAACACTTATGTGTTGACTGATCTACCACCTGGTTGCAACCCTTTAGGTTGCAAATGGATTTTCAAAAAGAAAATGAAGGTAGATGGAACTGTTGAAAAGTTCAAGGCAAGACTAGTTATTCAGGGCTTTAAACAAAAGTCAGGAATAGACTATTTTGATACTTATGCCCTGTGGCTCGTATCAGTACCATAAGATTGCTAATTGCTTTGGCATCAATTCACAATCTGATTATTCATCAGATGGATGTGAAGACAGCTTTCTTGAATGGTGACTTAGATGAGAGGTTTACATGAACCAACCTCAGGGCTTCATCATGCCTGGCAATGAAAACAAGGCATTTATGGACTAAAACAGGCACCCAAGCAATGGCATCAAAGTTTGATGAAGTGGTTTTGCCTAGTGGTTATTCACTTAACCAGGCTGACAAATGTGTATATAGCAAATTTGATGAATCTGGTAAAGGAGTCATCATTTGTCTATATGTTGATGACATGTTGATATTTGGCACTGACCAAAACAATTTG
>LBNU01028512.1:245861-257891 GCA_014162995.1 Artemisia annua
CCAATAATTAATAGTTAGGTTTCATTAGATCTAAGCAAACACAAGAAGAATTTAGCTACACATGTTAATTAAAAGATAAGCAAAAGAGATAGTCAACCAACACATAGACATATTGATTGAATTAAAGTGAAGACTTATCTTTAATTAAGCCTGAGGGTTCCAAGGGTTGGAAACCCTAAAAAGTACAGAAAATTCGTCTAGGGTTTGGTGTCAAAAGTTCTCCATAAAGTTCCACACTTAATGAATGAAAAATAGAAAACTATATATAGACTTTTACACTCTGACGGCGTCAGGTTATAGGGTCTGACGCCGTCAGCTCGCCGCCATAAGGTTTCTCGGATGGCCTAGATCTACTTCTGACGCCGTCACCCTTTGTTGCCTTCTGGGCCGTCACTCTTTAAATTACAACCTGACGGCCTACCACCAATAACACCTGACGGCGTCAGGTGCAAATCTCCAAATTCTTTCTGGCCCGTCATTTGAAAATTGGTTTTCACTCTTTTGTCAATGCTTGCTGACGGCGTCACGTTGTGACTCTGACGCCGTCAGGTAGTAATTCCAGCTTCTTTTGAGACTTTGTCGTTTTCTTCACTTTTATGCTCCAAAAACGTCCAAATATGCATGTTTTCCAGAATTCTTCTCAAAAGTACCTAAAATGACAAAAGGAACGATTTAGGGCAATATTTGATCATATTTACACGAATTAAGGCTTAAATGACCCCTTAAAAGCGTAACACTTTTCGTCTCATCATATACAAAGATGCCTTTTGGCTTAAAGAATGCGGGCGCCACCTACCAGCGATTGGTAGATAAGGCATTTGAAAAACAAGTGGGCCGCAACCTAGAGGTCTATGTTAACGACCTTGTCATAAAAAGCCATACAGAAGACGAATTGGTGCGCGACATTGAAAAAACATTTAGAACACTAGGAAAGATCAACATGAAGTTAAATCCTAAGAAATGCACTTTTGGCGCTACAGAAGGCATGTTCCTTGGATACTTGATAGAGCCTGACGGCATTAAGCCATGCCCAGAAAAAACAAAGGCTGTCATCCAACTCCCTTCACCACGCACGTTGAAAGAAGTCCAGTCTCTGAATGGAAAACTAGCCGGGTTGAACAGATTCCTGTCCAAATCAGCAGATAAGTCACTCCCCCTCTTTAACACACTCACGAAGTGTACAAAAAAGGGAGATTTTCGTTTGACTATTGAAGCAGAAGAAGCTTTTACACAGCTTAAGCAACATATAGTAGAGCTTCCCACGCTAGTCGCACCCCGACCAGGGGAAGAGTTAATTGTGTACTTGTCTGCCGACTCATGGAGCAGTCAGCGCGGAGCTAATGACAGATAGGAACTCCATACAAACACCGGTATATTTTGTAAGCGAAGCACTCAAGTAGACAGAGATTAACTATAGCGCAATGGAAAAGTTAGTCTTGGCGTTAGTATTCGCCGCCAAAAGACTGCGCAGGTACTTTCAAGCACACCCAATAGCGGTGATCACGGACCAACCTATCAAGCAAGTTATCTCCAAACCCGACGCATCGGGGCGATTACAAAAGTGGAGTGTGTTGCTAGGCGAGCATAACACCTCCTATAGACCATGCACTGTGGTTAAGGGGCAGATACTAGCAGACTTCATCATCGAAAAACCAGATACTGAGGCTGCACCTTCACGAAGCGAGGTAGAACTACAAGAACCATGGGTCCTATTCACGGATGGGTCTTCATGCGTGGACGGGTCGGGCGCAGGCCTTATCCTCACCAGTCCAGAAGGAATGGAATTCACTTATGCACTGCGCTTTGAATTCACAGCTACAAACAACGAGGCAGAGTATGAAGCCCTCATTGCTGGATTACGCATTACAACTTGAATGGGTGTACGCAACCTTGAAGCAAATGTGGATTCCCGATGTAGCCAATCATGTGTTGGGTGAATATGTGGCTAAAGAGGATAACATGGTTCAATACCTCGACAAGACCAAGTCACTAATCCAGGGTTTTGACAGGTTCACCATTAAACAAGTTCCTAGAGGGGAAAACAGAAAAGCGGACGCACTAAGCAAGATCGCATCTACAAGCTTTGCGCACCTGTCAAAACAAGTATTGGTGGAGATCCTAAAGAACAAATCCATCTCGGAGATGGAGATATCTACGGTGATAGAGGAGCAGGATCCTACGTGGATGACCGCTATCATCGAATTCATAAGCAAGGGCATATTACCCCATGAGCAGAAGGACGCTCGATGGATATGGCGCACAACGCAGAGGTTCGAACTTCGAGACGGTATCCTATATCAGCGCTCATTTCTACAACCATGGCTTCGGTGCGTTGGACCTCTTCGGGCAGATTATGTACTCCGAGAAATCCACGCCGGTTCATGCAGTATGCACTCAGGACCACGGTCCGTTGTAGCACGAGCCTTGCGGTCAGGATACTACTGGCCCACTATGCATCGCGATGCGCGTGATGTGATAAAGAAATGTAGCGACTGCCAAGTTCATAGACCCATCCCGCGCCAACCACAACAAGAGCTAATGCCTATTACTTCGTCATGGTCATTCTATAAGTGGGGTATCGACATTGCGGGCCCCTTCCCTGTTACAGCAGGGGGACTGAAATTTCTTATTGTGGCTATAGACTACTTCACTAAGTGGATTGAGGCAAAAGCAGTGGCGACAATCACAGGTAATCAAGTAAAACGATTTGTTTGGGAGAATATTGTATGCCGCTTTGGATTACCTGGGGAAATCATTTCGGACAACGGAAAACAATTCTGCGATAACCCGTTCAAAGACTGGTGCGCGAAACTAAATATTACACAACACTTCGCGTCGGTTAAACACCCACAAACCAATGGTTTGGTTGAGAGCGCAAATCGTAGTCTGGGCGAAGGAATTAAAGCACGCCTAGACAAACACAAAGGAAGATGGGTGGATGAATTGTCGCACGTCTTGTGGGCGCACCGCACGACAATCAAAGTTAGCACTGGAGACACTCCCTTTTCTCTTGTCTATGGGATAGAAGCTGTCATACCAGCTGAAATTGGGATGCCAACTATTCGTACGACGGAAGTTAATGTTGCAACCAATGACGACGAATGACGTATAGACTTGGACCTATTGGAAGAAAGGTGCGAACGCGCAGCTATATGTGAGGCAAGAGCTAAGTCAAAATTGAAGGGATACTACGATGCTAAAGTTTGAAGCACCTCATTCAGACCAGGCGACTTTGTATATCACGCTAATGATGCAAGCCACGCAGAAGATACAGGAAAACTTGGACCAAAGTGGGAAGGACCCTATGAGGTCACAGAAGCACTAGGAAAAGGCACGTACAAGCTGCGTGACATTGATGGCCGTGAGCTACAACGCAAATGGAATATTTGCAATCTCAAGAGATGCTATCTTTAGGAAAGGTTACGGCCCCGCGCACGGACACCTCCGCACTTTAGTAAGTGCTCAATAAATGTCCGCGTATTTACATTTTGTTTTATCTAGGCAAATGTTTTTCTTTTCCCAAAAACTTGCAAGCATTAATTAAATGTCGCGGTTTCTAGCTAACTCCGCGACACACTTCACTTTGTTATTTACATATTATTTATGTCTCAATATTGTTGTTATATTATCTTTTGCCTACATGGCGTGCATGCACTTATTAAAACCCACGATGGTAAAGGATGAGTAAACCTACTAAATAACTTGTTGAGTAAGAGAGTTGCAAACCCATCAACATTGGATCACGCATCCTTGTTAAACACCTTACTCTCAAGACATTGGAGTAAGTTCAATGTGCATCCCACGACGGATACGCAACAATGCACACTGTGCGCGTTTAACAAATTAGGAGTCAAGACTCTTGACTCCTTGATATGGTATTTGCAGTACGCTGCATGTCAACCCATACACTTGTGAATTTTATATTCGCGTATACATTAAGTTATGGACTTCGTACACAATTATGTTATAAGTTATTATAGATTCCTGTAATCTCTTTTAAGTACGTTTACATAACAGTTTGATTCTTAGACATAACATGGACGTCTTTTATGCAAAGACAAATAACTAAGTACAAACATCATAATACAATATGTGTACANTGCGAAATTCATCCAACCGAGAGAAATGTTCATTCTTGTTTTGCTCCATGTACTTCAAGACCCAAAGATAAGTGGCCTTGTAATCTGTCAAAGCAGCACACTCTTGGCTCACTTGGGCAAGTAATGACATCTTCTCCTCAGCAAGCTTCTTAGCATATGCATTTGTGGACTCTACCTCAGCCCGAGCATCAACCAACTGCGCCTTCAGTAGTGCAATCTCCTCATCTTTTTGCACACTGCGGCTACCTTCACCAGCATACCTTGCTTTTAGCTGCACAACTAAGGTAGCCTGGTACGCAGCGGCCAAACCTAACTCCTCTATAAGATGGTCCGTTGGCACATCCTCAAATGCCTTCGGCTCAGTCCATTGGCTTTTCTGCGAAGGATCATCAATAGGAAAGGGACTCGCCTTAGGTGGCGATTTCCCAGCAGGCGCAACAGCATCACCAGCAGCTTCAACACTGCATGCAAATGACAAGGGTTCAAGGTTATTTTATAGTATCAACGGAGAATATGAAATAAAGTTTTTAAAGACACAAGATTCATTACTTACTTGGGGGAAGGAGTTTCAGTTGTATCCCTGGCAGCAACGGTAGGCGACGCATCCTCCTCTGATGACGCATCTACAGTGATAACATGGCGCCTTCTCTTGGATATACCTGCGCCATCACCACCAGAAGCTTTCTTGCGCTTCACCCCTTGGCTCGCCTCCTCTGGCTCACTTTCAGCTCTAAGGATCCCCACACTTTCTGGCGAATCTGTGCGTGATAGCTCTGGGGATTGTACCCTAAGATTCGGAACACTGCGCACCGGGGTCGCCTCTAAAACTACTGGGGGAGCATTCTCTGGCTCTTCCTGTACAAACTCCATTGTGCGCCTCGCAGTAGCCTCCAATATCGGCGCCTCACCTTCTCTTAAGGGGCGCACCCCGACGGTCACCTGTGTGGGCCTTGCCAGCTTCACCACGCTGAATAGATCCATCTCTGCGCAACAAACAACAACCAAAAACAAAGGGGGTTATATAAGTTACAATAGGAAAGAGCGCTTACACTAATAAGCGAAGGAGAGGGAAGGACAAGCACCCATCCCGGTCATCCTCGTCCAAAAAAGTTGGCACTTCGTCAGGACCTTGGAAGTAATTACGACTAATGCCCATGTGCACCAAAAACTCTTCTGGGTAGGAGTTTATTGGGATGCGATTGGCATTTACCATTTCAGCATCATCTGCGCTATACGTCCCGGGGTTTGGGCGCTCATCCTTCGGTAACGACCCTTGGGTATAGAACTCGAAACCCCTTGGAAAAAAGGTCTCATCAACCCAGAAGAATTTCTCCCTCCAATTCCTAAGCGCATCTAGCTTTTCCGTATAACATTGCAGTCGCCCTGCGCGTTTGGAAAAGGACACCCACCCGTTTGACCACGTCGTGTGATAAAACGCGCGGAACAGATTGATGGTAGGGTTAATTGCCAATAAGCGACAATTTACTTCGAAGTTTGTTATTTTGGCTACGCCTATGCAGTGCAGTTGGGAAATATGAAGGCGATAATAGTTTAGAACATCGCATAAGAATAGCGAAATGGGCACACGTTGTGTCGCAAATTCGAAAAAACGTGTGTATACCCCTACTTTCCCTTCAGGGAACTCCGCTATCGACGCAGTCGCCACCGGAACTACCGGATGCAACGCGAGCGGGACATAATAATCCGAGGTGAACTCACCAAGTTCGTCCTCGGTTATATTGGAGGTAAAGTCGGACAATTTAAGAACCATGATTAAGATTAGATAGATTCAGACGCGCTACTACCTTGGAGATCGTTGATTTCTTGATTGCTGTTTGGGAAGCTTAACAATGGTAGAAATGAAGATTTTTACTGTGATAGCCACAGTGAGAGGGAGGCTACACTTTATATAGGGTTACACACATTCATGGATGATTGACATGTGTATTCCACTTGCTCTAATCGTGTGGCTGGGAGATCAAGAGGCACTACAACAAAATCGGGTTTATAGGACACCCATTAGTGTCCTTTTAGATGAGTTTATAGGACCTTTTGCCTTATAGGACCAATAGTATAAGTGTCACATAAGAAGGCGTTGTAATAGACATATAGACTTTTTAGAACACTTATAAGCATCATAATAAACACCATCTTAATAGAACATGTTATGTAGTCCCATAATAATGTCTTACACGACACAAATGGCATCGTAATAAACAACATAATAGGACGATTTAAAGTGTCTTAATATATATTTTCTTTCTTTGATGTATTTAGACACCTTAATGGGTCCTAAAAAATGTTTCCAACGATTAAATTATATGTTGCATAAACACATATTTTGGTACAAATATAAACGCGTCCTAATACGAATGTCCCCATTTATAGCTTTTTTGGGACCAAATTTAGTGTCGTAAATTGAATACATGTACCCAATATGTAATATCTTACGTCCCATAAACATGATTATTAACACCAATAGCGTCCTAAAAGGCCACATCCATGAAACAAACAATATTCAAAACAAAATTTTGAGAAAATTAATGAGTCTAAAATTATAACAAGATTAATCAAAACATGTCATTACCATAACAAAATGCCGTAGCCTCATTAGCTTAACACCATCCAAATAGAGTATTGTAAATTTTGTTACATGGTAATTCAACAATAACAAAAAAACAGCGTGAGCGAGTAGTCTCGAGTCATCATCCAAAAACAGCGTAAGCGAATAGTCTCGAGTCATCATCCTCATTATACAAGAATTCACGATCATTGTTGACTTTATAGAATTTCCATTTCTTTTTCAGGCAGAAAATAATTTATTTTCCACTTGTTTACCATAAAATACATGTACCAGGCATAAGAGTACTTCAATGCAAACCTTTTAGAGTCTTCGTAACAACCTGAAATAGTAAGAATCATTTTTACCAACTTCATTAGAAAACTGGCCAAAGTTAATGTCTGGACAGAGGTGCCAATTTCTACCCATTATGGTCAAATGGGTCAAATCAGGTTATAATCAAATGGCTCAAATCGGGTTATGATCCTACACCTGATATTATCTAAAGTTAAATAGAATAGAAACAAGTTAAATGGGCTGAAAGTCACCAAATAAAACATCACAAATCAAAGTCACATGTCTGCAAGGATTTGAGAAATCAATAAAACATAGAAAAACGCCATTCTAACTGTTAGACAAGCCAAAGTTCCATACTCCAACTTATAGTCCTTCCAAGACTACATTTGGGGAAAGCTTAAAGGAGATCCATATGGTTGTCGATAGCAAAAGGCTTGGGTCATCTACTATATGGAGGTGAACATCTCATTTACAGTAGTTAAATATTAATGTAAAAAATCAGACAATCAGCTATAGTGTTTTGTTATATACTTGTGTCTAAGAATTTTGAAGATAGGCTATTACTGTACGCAAAACTATACAAATATGTAATTTAGAGACATGACATATATTGGTATTCTCAAATACATAATTTGTCAATATACTTCAATTATCCAAAATAAAGACAATATTACCATGACTCCAGGTGTAATTAGATGCTTCAAGAGCCCCAGAGAGACTTCCGTAAACATTACTTTCTAAGACAGGCAACAAAGTTGTATCCGCCCACCTAGTCACCTACAATAAAAGTTGCAGTCAAAAGCAATGCATTAGCTTCGTATATCACAATTCTCAGTCCACATAAAGGTCAACTCTCTTCTAAATAATATATTCCGGAAGAGAGGTGACCATGAACTACATCAAACAATTTCATACTTAATGTAAGACTTCTTGCAGATTAACTACTTTACAATGAAGGGTCATACCCACGCCACTTCTGAGTTACGCCATCCACAGGTACAGAGCCGAGATGCATCCTTTTAAACATTTCATCTATAATCCCTGTCAACATTAACCAATACTACTAAAATATAACAAAAACCTTAGTTTTACTGATAAATCTTAACTATGCAGCTGAATAAAGACACGATATTATACGTCATTAACCTGAAGTGTTCCCCATTTTTTCACCATCTACCATCAATACCTAGCAGAACTACATCTTGATTTTCTTGACTACCGCATCTTGCCAAATTCTGCTAACTCAATTTTCCATCCTCCATGGCATTGACACAAGATAAAGGATCTTTCAAATATGTAACATAAAACTTAGCAAACACATATCCAAAAAGGCTATAAGTGCGTGCATCAAATCAGTAGCTTTAAATTTGAAATAATTAGGTAATCAGTTTCTAATAGCCACTCTCAAATTCCTAAACTGATTACCAAAAACTATAGTAATTATTTCACCTTAGAAGAAATAAATAATTTTACATAAGTTGCATCCATCTGAACACTGATTGAAAGTTGACTATTTGCAACTTGAAAACGCAACAACGAGATGAATTAGTAAACTATTTTAAAATGACATTCCTACCTAAACTTACTAAGTTGATTTAAGTCAGCTAGATTATTCTATTTTGTAATTATAAAAGCTAAACTGGACATTTGGCTCACAAATGTTGTTTGTTATTTGCACGTTCCAGTTAGCAGCAAAGAAGCAGCTATTGTCTAATTCCAAATATGTCAAAAAAATGTTTGGAATCTCACAAAATTGACCCTTCGAAACTCCTTCCCGACATCAATATCAATGAAAGAATACAACATATGGAACATGAAATAGCCGAAGAGAAAAAAAAAAGAAATGGCAAACACAGTCCCCGGACACCCCCACCAACAGGCCCCAAAGCCAACAGGAACCTTAAAACACTTACTGTCATACAATTAGATATAAACAATCAAAGGGTCATGTTATTTGGGCTCTTATTCTAAAACTAGGCAAACTATGCACATGAACACCTCAAACTAATGACTAAACTGAAGATACAACACATAAAAGTACCTAATTTATGGATAAATGAACTTTAAATGGGTTTCGATGGTCCGACCGAAGGCTGTTGAATGGTGACTGGTGACGGTTAGTTGACCACATAGACGAGGTAGGATGTGAGAGAGATTAAGAAAATTAGTTTTGGGGAGAAAATAATAGGAAGAAGATGTGAGATCTGAGATAACAAGAGGGACAATTTGATTTTGGGAAAAACTTAGGCGGGGACTTGTGAAAAGTCAGAGAGGGAAATTTCATTTTGGGGAAAAATTAGTGCGGGACTTTGTAAAAAGGTTACAAATAAATTTAACAAATGAAATGTTCAATCTTTTTTGTTTTAAAAAAACAAGGAGTCCTAAAATTAGGGGTGAGCATCGGTCCAGGACCGGACCAGACCGGAACAAAGACCGAATTAGCCAAAAAGTCAAGACCGAGGACCGGAACGAATGTGGTCGGTCCAGTCCGGTCCGGTCTAGGTCGGTTCGTTGGTCGGTCCAGTCCAACAAGGCCAAATAATAGGTTTGCGGTCCGGACCGCATGTGATCGGTTCGGTTCGTTCGGGTAGTTTGCTCAGCCTTACCTAAAATGGTGTCATGTAGAGATGGTAATTTTTTACACGACACGAAATACAACTTCATATTGACACGAAAATTAATAAGTTCAGGTTTATCACTATGACTTTTGCTTTAGGCACGACCGACCCCCCTTAATTAATAATTCTGGCTCCACCCCTAGCTATAGGTTAAACAGGTCGACCCGCCAACCCGTTTAAGATTTTTTTTTTCCGAATATTGATTAATTATATATGCTTTATTATACGGGTTAAATGGTCGACCCACAAACCCGTTTAACCAATTTAATTCATGTAATGTGCCAACTTATTTAGATAAACATGTTAAACGGGTCAACCAGAAACTCGTTTAATATATATATGTAAACATGTTAGGTTGACATGGCTGACTCGATTATCTAAATGGGTCAGGTTTGGGTTGGGGTCTTTTGACCTGCTAACCTGAACCCATCAACCCGAGCCCGACCCAATTTGTCACCCTTAGTGTCATGTAAATGTGATTAATAGATGGTTGTGTTAACTTGTGTTAGGCACTTGACGTAATCAGGTCAATTACAATACAAAAGTTCACATTATTTTTTTATGGTAACGTGTTACGGTGCCTGACATTTTGATCAACTAGTTCACAGAAAATTGAGTTTAGATCGTCAAACAAACTTAAGTCACGTAAAGATTTTTTTTTTATTTGGAAAAGTTTGTGTAGTCGTTGTATGTTTGTATTCCTCAAACGTAGTACGAACTTGTCTAACTTGACTTGACTATAGAATTGAAATATCAAAATTTCATCTTTTGATTAAAATTGTGATAATATGACTAAAATATCAAGTGTCATATCAAGTTTCTTTCTTAATAAAACCTAAGTAAATAAGTGTCTCGTAAAACTTATTTAATACGACATGTATACTAAGTGTCCTATTAAATTATCCATTATATGACCAAACTATATAAGTGTCCCATAAAATCAAATCTAATAGGACGCATAAACCTGTGTCATATTAGATCATATATAATATGACCTCTACGGCTTAGAGTCCTGTAAAACTTAAGATATTAGGACCTAAATAGCAAGTGTCATATTATGTTATATCATAACGACACTCATTTGAGTAAGTGTCTTGTAAAACTCATCTAATAAGACCAATACATGAAATGTCCTATTAGTTTCCAGGATAATAGGACTCATAAACTAGCTCGTCATATTAGATGTGTTTTTAGGACGCTACCTAAAAAAGCGTCCCAAGAAAAGGTCCTAAAAGACCCCTTTTTTTTTGTAGTGAGGTGAGATACTTTTCACCTACCCTCTCACGATTTACGAGGGATATTTGGAACTTATTTGGACTAGATGCATCGTATACTTTTTTGGCGGGAAACACTTGAAGCTTCCCCGCCACGCATCCTGGGATATTTTCGCTACAGTTGTTAGTCTAGCATCCGCGGTTTCACCTTGCGCATACTAGACTGGGGAAACATGATGACGTATAGTCCGCACTCGGGTCACGAACCCGACCAATGGATATTACTAATACCAAAGCCCATCACGCGTAGGCTATCATGATAAAGATTTGGGCTTACAAAGGCCCAAATTCGAATCTATTATTTATGGTCTTGATATAGGATCTCTTATTTATGGGATAAGGATCAAGGGACCGGATATATTAGGATACGCCGAAGAGTAAGGAACACGAAACCAACAAGGATTTCGTGTGTATATAAAGGGCATCTCGGCCCTCATTAAGGTATCATCTCATAACCCTAACTCTTCACTAAAACCCTAAAACCGATTACTTACTCTCACGCCGGAGGATAATCGTGGGAGACAATACCACGGTAAGCCTAACGGTGTTTTTTGTTCTCTTAGTATGCAGGTCTCAGCATTAAGATCCAATTGATATGGGAATAGGAATCCAAAAAAGGAACGCCCAACTTTTGTATCAACAAAAGATAACTAGTATTATCACACTAGTCTACTTGTTGGTTGGAAGGCTCGGATTGGTGTTTCCATAAGTGGCTAGCACATCCATACTATAATTTGGGTGGTTTTCTTCGACTTCCTTCTGATATAACTCTTGTTGCATGGCATACACTTGAGACCGTATACTATACAACTCATTCTCAAGACGAAACCGATCAAAGTTAGCAACGTCCAATCGGATCTCTGTTGTAGTTAGGCGGTGTTGTAGCTTGTGAATTTGTGTCGTATCTTGGTCTTGAGCTCTTTCTACTCGTGTAAGACTATCCTTGACGTCTTCTAATCCGGTTAAGGGATCCAAGACTATATCCTTGACAAGAGTCAAGTCTTTCCTCACATAGCTCATATCAAGGATAAACAAATCGAGGTGTTGATGTGCATTAACGGCTTCCATTCTGGCTAAAGTAACCTTGGATTCATGGTCATTCATTTGGCGTGCCTTGTTTTGAACTTTACGTTGAGTTAGGTCAAGGCCTTGTTTCAACTGATACAATTCATATTGAGCTA
>LBNU01028513.1:12644-34204 GCA_014162995.1 Artemisia annua
GGGGAGAGAGATACATTATCTAGAAATAGGGTTTTTTTTTGGTACCTCCCGATCGGGCAACGGTCCCCCCCAAAAAATTTAAAATTTTTCATAATGGCGTTGACGAGGCCTTACTAAGCTTGGCAGCCCAAATTTGGATGATATGTTGTGGTATCGGTCTCACTTCCCAGTTATACATTTGTAGTTATGTTTGGTCGTGTGAAACTTTGGCACAATTTCGGTCAGACATGTGGGCAGGTTTACCATGATAAGTTATTCCATTTGGTCTTTTCAAAATAAACTATAACCATAATTGGTCAGTCTTTTTTTTTTTTTTTTTTTTTTTTTTTTTTTTTTTTTTTGCAGGATATTCTGATCCAAACTCACAAGGATACCCCGTCACCCCCCCCCCCCCCAAAAAAAAGAAAAAAAAAGCGCCTTATAAACTTTACATGTTTTCATAACAAACCCACTTGAAATACAGCATGCAAACAGCTTTGTGAGAAGTTGGACCTAAAAGTTTTTCATACCAGGCCAAACAAAAACGTACCTAAAAGTTATGCGTTTTTGGCTTAACCCATTATTACCCGTTTCTCAACTGCGCTGACCAGTCTATTTAGTCACATCTACAAATAATTATAATGCATGTGTGTTGAAAAGAGGGAGAAGAGGACGTACTTGCAGCCGAGAAAGGCTTTCGCCTATCCTTATCCTGTACCTTTTTACCCAGAGACCAATCATTAGCCGAATATAATAAGTTTCTAGCATTTGGTATATCAAGCCGCATATAATCAGTCTCTAATGTTATGATTACTTTTAATCTTATTAGTTTTCAAAGATATATACACATGTTTAAAGACCCATAAACACTATCTGATCCGCTCTGTTCAACTTAAATCTTCTGTATATTGCAGAATCACTTATAAAATACAGTGTCAAACACTTTGTAGGTGAGCAACAATAGCTATGATAACAAATGAAACAGATTTATGAAGATGGAACTATTTACAGGAAAGTAGAAATGTCGATAAATGAAGCCGAATTGTAAGTTCATTATAAGATTACCTACACGTGTATGGACATAGGGTGATAACTTACTTATTTATAATGATCAATTTTTGTGGAAGTGACATAAGGAAAACACATACAGTGACTTACATTTTGTCCAATCAATATGTAACTAAACATTTATACTCAAAAATGTAATACTACTAAGCGTTAAATCAGAGTCTAGTTATGCACATACCAGATATTTCCAGCACCCGACTTGAATCACAAAAAAGCAGTTGGTCTCTAGTTATTGGTCTGCTGCTGGTAGACCTGGTGGTTTTGGCGAACCTCAGAAGGTCATGAAGTTTTTGTCCCCTGCAATATGTGTTCATGCATTTTGCTCAGAAGCTATAGAATCTATAGTATTTGTAAATGCTTTAGCGAGGCAACACACTTTTTAGACTGATGCAATACGTGTTCAGAGCATATTATATATCAGCGTTTGCAACCTATAGCATTTGCAAACGGCTTAAAACTACAGCAGCTATAGAACCTTTAGCATGTGCACATTTTGATTCGTAAATGCTCTAGCGATGGTTATTATTTTTTTATCCAATACATGCAGGCGAGAGGCTGTTGGTTAATTTCAGAAGTAAACTTCTTTAAAACAAAGTGCATTACTTTACCTTGTGGTACATCATCAGAAAGTCGTGTTGCTAACCACTCAATACACTTATTAACAAATAAGTTACAACGTTAAGGAAAGCCTTTTTAACAAATAGACTTATTAACAAATAAGTTACATCATCAGAGACTTATTTATACTAAAGTAAAACAAAGGTCAGAGACTTATTTATGTTAATAAGGCGAGAGACTTATTTATATTAACAAATAAGTCTATTAAAACAAAGGCGAGAGACTTATTTATGTTAATAAGTCTAGAGTAAAACTGCTACGCTAAAGAATAATACCTGTTATTCTTTGCAGCCTTTTTGTAAATTGTTTTAGGTGTAAGGCTACATCATAGGGGATTGGCGTATGTGTTGTTGTTGTTTTATCGTTGCAACATAAATATGCAACAATAGACTTATTAACAAATAAGTTACAATGGTATGGAAAGCCGTCATGGCCAACAATAGACTTATTAACAAATAAGTTACAATGGTATGGAAAGCCGTCATGGCTAAATAAGGTAATCACATCTGTTTGTTGTTCCTAAAGCTGTATGTACCATTATCAAATAATATAACGTCTCTTTATTTTTCTTTTATGGAAAACAGTTTGCAACACTTTGATTGAGTTATTAACAAATAAGTTACACTAACCACTCAAAGAATAATTACACCACAAATTAATTGGTTTAATACCTGGATTCCTGTCGAAAAGAATTCGAGATAAGAAAGCATCGCCATTAGTCACCATGCTCGCAAGCAGGCACTTGCTAATTTTATTATCACTGTGATGTTTTCCACAAATGTAGTCCAATAAAAATCAGGCTCAGATTTGCATATGTTGGTTAGGTCATAGAAGTATCTGAATTCCACTATGGCTGCAAAGAATTCCGGTTGCATAGCAGGAATATATGCTATGCCATCCGGTCATTGCCTCACCAAGTTAGGGTCGGAACATCTCGCCAAAATTACAACAATCATCACAACCATAAAAACTTTCTTAAAAACAATGTTACTCATATAACCCATGAATAACCGATTGTGCAAAGCTGGAACGACCGCCATGGCTGCGTTAGCGTAAACGCCCCGCCAAGATACGGCCGCTCTCATACCTTGAACAATTTCAGTAACATAACCTAAAACCAAACGGAATCGCTGTGCTATGGCCAATTGAGAACCACAACACAATGCCTGCAAACTTAACTGTTTGTTGTGGCATGACTGCAAGTTGGTCACATCTGCAAGCTTAATGCAGCCCATCATGACCAACCAATTGATACAAACAATAAGCAATCTATATTGTTGCCCATGACTGCAAACACAATTGTTTGCCGCGCCACCCAGACCACGTATGGCATGGCTGCAAACCAAGTGAGTTGCCACGACAAGATGAGTACACCTCACATGGCTGCAAACACGTTACCGTGATGCCCTGCCAGGATAGGGGCGGATAATGCTAATCCAACATTAGCTTCACTCATATGTAGCAGACAAACACCAGAAGCCAAAACCACATTGGCAGCAAACCCTGCGCAAACCATGGTTTTTGCAACCAACACACCACCAACCCCATACCTGCAAAGAATTATAAGTCAATTGTTGTTGTTGTTACTTAAAAGCCTGATATCCAAATTAGTTATGGTTTTTATGCCTAATATCTAAATTAGTTATGGTAAAACTAATGTTTTTAATTAGTTATGGTAAAAACCATAACATTAGTTTTACCATAACCGAAATAGTTTGTTTTTTAATTAAAACATTAAAAACCATAAACTTTAAAAGCCTAATATCCTAATTCACTGTTGGTAAAACTAATTTTATGGTTTAGTTTTGCCTAATTTTATGGTTTTTTATTTTATGTTATGGTTTTTTAGGGCTTTTAAATTACCGGAACCCTAATATCCAAATTAGGGTCATGAATTAGGCAAAACTAAACCATAACAGAAAATCAACTGAGGTTGGAAAAAATATACATACCCTTCATGTTGAAGATTTTTTTTGTTGTTTCCCAGGTTCACCACATACAATCCTAAAAGGCAAAAATCAAAAGTCAATCAACAACCACATAATCAAATCATCTAAGATACACAAAACCCATAAAATTATACAAACAAACCTCATAACGAAAAGATAGAGATGAGATAACAGGAGAGACTAATCAGATGATTTATGGGAAGAAGGTTCAAGAACACCCCTCTAACAAACGCACCTTATAACATCTGGCGCAAGGAGAACCACAAAACCATTAAAAAGTTATCGTTACTGTTGCCTCCCTCACAGGCAACTGTAGAAACCATTTTGGTCGGATCAAATCGGCGATGGGTTTATGCTCGGAGTTGCACCAATCGGATCTCAAACAAAGGCATGGATGGTGAGTTATCATGAATAGTGCGGGTCGGTGCAAAAGATACTAAATGTTATAATGGAGCGGGCGGGCCGGGTTAAAAACCAAAACGTTTGGCAAAAAAGGGTGGGCAACAAAGCCCGCTTAATGTATATATGTTATAATTATAATGTAAACTTGACAAAATATGTATATAAATTAGGTTTTAGCGTTGATCAATCTGTAGGATTTTAGAATGAATCGTATGTTTCATTAACAAGGAAACGAGGTATATAAATACCCAATACAAGAATGTTCTAGACTCGGGCCTTAGCCCACACGAATACTACATGGACTCAAACTCTTATATGAATATATCGACTAACACTCCCCCGCAGTTTGAGCGGGAGGACACCGGACACTCAAACTGGTCCTAAACTCCTGAAACAAAGCATATGGTAGACCTTTGGTAAAAATATCTGCATACTGATAACGTGATGGTACATGAAGCACTCGTACCTGACCAGCAGCAACCAAATCCCGTACAAAATGAATATCAATCTCTATATGCTTCGTACGTTGATGCTGAACCAGATTAGAAGATAAATAAACAGCACTAACATTATCACAATAGACTAGCGTAGCAGAAGACAAAGGTGTGTGCAACTCACGTAAAAGATTCCGCAACCAACAAGTCTCAGCAACAGCATTGGCAACCCCACGATATTCTGCCTCAGCACTGGAACGAGAAATCGTCGGTTGGTGCTTAGAGGACCAGGAGAGGAGATTGTTGCCCAGAAAAATACAATAGCTTGAAGTGGATCTCCGAGTAGTAGGGCATCCAGCCCAATCAGCATCAGAATAAGCAACCAATGAAGAAGTGGATGAGGAAAACAACTGCAAACCATAGTTTAATGTACCCCGAACATACCGCAAAATGCGCTTGAGAGCATTGAAATGAGGCTCTCGAGGATCATGCATATATAAAAAAACCTGCTGCATAGCATATGTAATATCAGGTCTAGTGAAGGTAAGATACTAAAGAGAACCTACAAGACTCCGATATAACTTAGGATCAGAAATCGGAACACCATCATCACCCAATTTAGAGTCAGTGTCAACAGGAGTCCGAGAAGATTTACAATTAACCATATGTGCACGTTCCAATATCTCCATAGCATACTTACGCTGTGACAAAAACATCCCAGAAGAGTCACGCGTAACTGAAACACCCAAAAAATAATTAAGAGCACCCAAATCTGTCATAGCAAACTCCTTATGTAAAGAAGCAATGATCTGCTGTAATAAACTATCAGAGGAAGCAGTGAGCACAATATCATCCACATAGAGTAACAAAAATGCAGTATCATCACCCTGTTTATAAATAAATAACGAGGAGTCACAACGACTAGGAGAAAAGCCAACAGTAGTGATGTAATTTGCAAAGCGCTGAAACCATGCCCGAGGAGCCTGCTTAAGACCATACAGTGAACGCTGCAATAAACATACATAATCTGGATGAACAGGATCACGAAACCCAGGTGGCTGATACATATAAACTGTTTCTTCCAAATCCCCATGTATAAAAGCATTCTTGACATCCAGCTGATGTACTGGCCAATGTCGAGAAATAGCTAAACTAAGAACCGTCCGAATAGTGCCAAGTTTAACAACCGGGCTAAAAGTCTCATCAACATCCACACCCTCTATCTGATTACTACCATTAGCCACAAGACGAGCCTTGTATCGACTAAGAGTACCATCTGCTAAAAAATTGTGACGAAACAGCCACATACTACGGATAACTTTCACATCTGGGGGTTTTGGTACAAGAGTCCAAGTTTTGTTTTTAATAAGTGCATCATGCTCATCACACATAGCAGTTTGCCAATTAGGATTACGAAATGCATCACTAGGAGACCGAGGTAAAGGAGAAATCGTAGACACATGACCAGCATAACGAGGATTGGGACGAGTAATCACGACACGAGCACGTGTGACCATGGGGTGAATCGAACCGGTGGGCTGTGGAATTGGAGGATCAGGTGTTTGTGGCGTTTGTAGTGTAGGCGAAGGATGAGTTGGCGTTTGTAGTGTAGGTGAAGCAGGTGTTTGTGGCGTTTGATGGGATAAGGTAGGTGCAGTAGATGGACTGAGAGGCTCGACAGATGCATCAGATGAAGGAGCGGTAGGTGTAGTGGTGGGAGATAATCTTATAATATTAGAAATGACATTAGATGAGTCATCCAAAAATGCATAAGAAGAACTAGCAGTGGGAGTGATGGTAGGAGATGTCTTTGTGGCAAACGGGAAAACAGCCTCATGAAAGGTAACCTGTCGGGAAAGAATAATTTTATTGGTGTTCAAATCTAAACAACGATAACCACGATGATTAGTTGCATGACCTAAGAAAAGTGAAGGGGTGGCCCGTGCACCAAGTTTGTTGTTAGTATCAAGGTGAGGATAACAAAGACACCCAAAGGTACGCAAAAGACTATAGTCAGATTTTAAACCAAAAAGGCGAGTAAAGGGGACTTCATTGTCAATGTCACGTGATGGTAAGATATTTAAAAGATAAACAGCCATATTAAGAGCCTCAGTCCAATAATTAGGAGGAAGATTTGCTTGAAATACCAAGGTACGAATAAGGTTATTGATAGTTCGAATCATCCGTTTGGATTTCCCGTTTTGTTGAGAAGTGCGAGGACAAGAAAATCTAAATTGAATCCCATTATCTGAAAAGAGATTATGAAAGGCTTGGTTATCAAATTCCCCACTATGGTCACACTGAAAAGACTTAATGTCACATTTAAACTGAGTACGAACAAAGCTACGAAATAAATTAAATTTAGACAAAACATCAAATTTATTAACTAAAGGATAAACCCAAACAAACTGAGAATAATGATCCAAAAACAAGACATAATATTTGAAACCAGAAAGACTCGGAATTGGGAAAGTCCACAAGTCCGAGTGTACAATATTAAAAGACGAATTAACTAAACTATGAGAACTAACAAATGGAAGTTTCACGTGTTTGCCAAGCTGACAAGCATGACAAAGAACGGGAGACTTCTCTTTATTACATGAAATAGAACTACTTGAAAGGACACGACGTAGCACTTCACTTCCTGGATGTCCAAGACGTTGATGTCACGTATACTGACTCGCTAGTAAAGCATGCGGAATGGTGGAAGGTTGAGTGACAGGATAAAGATCTCCATTGCTATCACAGCGGAGCAGCACCCGACGTGTTTGAAACTCCTTAACAGAAAAACCAAAAGGGTCAAACTCAAATGTACAATAATTATCACGAATAAATTGACGAAAAGAGATCAAATTTTTTACAATATTGGGAGTAATTAAAACATTATTTAAATGAAGGGGACGTGTAGGTGTTGGCAAAATGCTATGGCCAGAGTTGATGACAGGAATAGAATGCCCATCACCAACAGCGACAGAAGGATAAATACACGAATTAAAAACATCATTTAGACAATTTATATCATCATTAATATGAGAGGACGCACCTGTATCCATATTCCAATTACCATTGGTAGGAGCTTGAAGTGTTTCAGCAGTAAACGTAGGAGGTAAGGTAGTAGCGTGACCCGGCATGACAATCCCTTGCTGTGAACCATGCGAAGGTGTAGAACCATTTTGCGAACCCCCTGGCTGGTGCGAACCCCCTGAGTTTACAAAAGGACCCTGCTGTTGAACCCCTTGAGTTGACCCCGTATAAACAAACGAACCCCTTGGTTATTGGAGAAAGAACCAAGCTGCTGTGAACCCCCTGAACCTTGCTGTTGAACCCCCGTATAAACAAACGAACCCCTTGATTATTGGAGAAAGAACCAAGCTGTTGTGAACCCCCTGAACCTTGCTGCTGAACCCTCTGATTTGACCCAGTACAAACAAAAGAACCCCCTGATGAAAAGAACCCTCGCCACTTGATGCGTGAGATTGCACCCTCGCAAAAAGGTTTTACTTCTCAAGGGATCTTGAGAAGCTTGCAATCCCCACCAGGCAGTGTACCTAACCGATGTAGTATAGTGTAGTGGCAAGTACCGGGGGATTGATCGTTCTCTAGGGGAATAGTGTCGTTAGGATTGAAAAACTACTCTAATAGGTCTAAGGGTGAGGGAAGATTCTTTTTGTATTTTTATATTTTTATGAAAGCAAGTAAAATCTCGGTTTTGAAGGAGTGGCGGAATTAGTTGCTAGTCAACTAACCCAAATAACTACAATTGCAAATAAAATAAAATAACAAGAAAATAAATGTTTGTGAAAACTATATGGAGAGAAGTGTGTTTACTTAGACTTCCTTACTCCCTAACTATCTTTTACCGATTGATTAGTGTGTATTAATTACGTGGATGACGGATTGTATTCCTTAATACCAGTCGTGAGGGTGTGTACGAACTTCCCCAACTCTATAAGCTCCTACTTCACTCCTATGTCGAGCCGGCTAAGAAGCTCCTAACATGGGATCACTAGAATTCGCTCATGCATTAAATACAATCAAATAACCTTAGTACACCTTGGTTCATGTTTCTTAAGACGTTCAAGCATGTTACCAATCGGAAGTCTGCCAGTTTTCTTAAGCCTAACATCGATAAACATTCATCCAATACAATCAATAACACACCATTCAATCAATAATCAATAGTTAGGTTTCATTAGATCTAAGCAAACACAAAGAAAATCTAGCCTAGCATGTTAAACAAAAGACAAGAACAAGATAGAATCAAACAAGACATAGACATATTGAATGATTAATTGATTACTTATCTTCAATGTAACATGGAAGATCTCAAGGTAAAAAACCTTGAAAAAGCTGCTAAAATTCGTCTAGGGTTTCTCCCTAAAAATTTCCACACTAATGACTAAAAATTATGAGAATATATATAGGAAAACAGATCTGACGGCGTCACGTTATAGCCTTGACGCCGTCACCTTGCCGGGCTTAGGGTTTCTTGATGGCCTTCTTGACGCCGTCCCCCTTTAATCTCTCAAAATCCATTCTGGCTTATCAAGACTTGACGGCGTCATGTCCAAGTTGACGTCGTCAGGGTTACTATTCCAGCAGACTTTAGCACTTTGTCGAATTCTTCACTTTTATGCTCCAAAAACGTCCAAAATGCTTCCTTTTCCAGAATTTCTCTCCAAAGTACCTAAAATGACAAAAGGAACGATTTAGGCGATATTTGATCAAATAAATACGATTTAGGGCTTAAATGACCCCCAAAAAGCGGTACACTTTTCGCCTTATCAAATACCCTTACACTTGAGATTTGCTTGTCCTCAAGCAAATGCGCTTTTATTCTAATCAAAATACAAGTTAGGGGTCATTTAACACTAATATAAAAGTAATTACAACAAATAATCATTCCACTTTAATCATAATAAGCACGGAGATTACACACTAGCACCTCACAAGTAGTGTTTAGATACTCACATCTCTCAGGTCTCATAGAATTATATCTCATAAATGAAAATGAACAATATCTCTCACTATCTGTCATAGCAAATAGATTACCATAGGCTTGGGAAAGGATCGAAAACCTTCTCCACTAGGCGTAACCACCTAAGATAAATTATCAAAGAGGGCTTTATAAATGGGTTGTAATGAGGTGTAGGGATATGATAAACACGGTTTTGTTGGATAAGGGATATTTCACTGGTGGCGAGTTAAAGATCTTGATTAATTACATGTACAATATGGTGTTGCTAAGCCAAGACTAGAGTCAACTTACGCTAATCAAAAACTAATAAAACATAAAATAAACGTAAAAAGAAACGGGATGGTAGTCCGTATTTTTTTCTACTTTTCTTTTTCTCATTTTTTTATATTTTTCTTGATTTTTTCGATTTTTTTTATTATTTTTTTTTGCATACACTCTTGCCCTACCATCCAAAATAATACATCATAGGGGCCTCGGTTCTCCCCTTACACTTGAACTTTTACATACTTTACAAATAACTATTCTAATGACTCGAATTAAGATAATCGAAACACTTGGAGTACTTTTAAAATATTTAGCACATATGGGGGTAATAATGTTGTTCTTCCCCATTACTCCATTACACTAGTACTTTACCCATGAGTCCCAATCGTCCCAAAACAATATGTACAAGGATATGACTCGACTTAGCAACCATGTAATCAATTAGATAATTAACTAAGGGTTTAAACAAATGTTGTCACAATAATGCACTAAAGGTGAGTGCATACAAGGTAGGCTAAGGCGATTTGGGTGTACATTTAAGTGGGGTGTAACAAATTCTTCCTTTAAGTAAAATGCTTAAAGTTAGAAATGAAAAGATAGGCTCGGAGGGGTGTACTAGGGGTATCGTGTACCAAAAATGGGTAAAACGCAAGGGTGTGGGAGAATTACTTGACCGATGTAGCCAAAGTAATTATAACAAAAACACAGGTGTAAAACAAGGGTTAATCCTAATGCCTCTTATCATGTAGTAAATCTAACTACACGAATGTAGTCTCACTTGTGGATTCGGGATGGTCCTAATGCAAGTTCTAGAATCTAAGTGCTACCGGTACACACATCATAGCATAAATGCTTTTCCTACCAATTCTAGGGGCGAACCTCACATATTTGGGGTGAAAAATTTTTTAGTGGTACGGTTTTGTGCTAGTCATATAACTCCTATCCATGAGACGCTCATTAAGACCAAAGTTTCACTCCTAAATATTGCAAAAAAATTTAAATTTGGCACTAAAATTGCCCTAACAGGTATTTATCTCAGTTTAATTACACATCTACCATTAACAAACAAAAATCAAGCATAGCTGCATTCTCTAAGGTGTCGTAATTTAACCCCCTTACACTTAAGATGAACATTGTCCCCAATGTTCAAATAACAAGATGTAAAAGTAAATAAGGTAAAGAATGAAATCAAATACTCCCCTGATTCGCTCGGTGGATAAAGTGGTAACATGGTTAGATCTTCTTCCAAGAAAATGAACGCTCAAAGCTTCCCTTCCGAAATATAAATCATCTCCTTGTCCAAAATAACCTGTTAAACCTGAGAAAACAAACACGAAAACCTGCATAACATCGGCGGGATAAATCTGTATAAGGATATAATGCTTGTGGAATGAATATCTTGCAGATTCCTGGAGTTTATAAGTTAGAGATTTTATAAAGCATTTTATGATTCCGGAAGAAAAACAAAACTTTCAAAAATTCCAGAAAACTGAGCCTGACGCCGTCAGACTGGGGCCTGACGCCGTCAGAAGTGATCTAACAGATTTTCATGTTAAGTTTCCGGAAAATTTCTGGAAAAACTCAATTCTTAATTCCTGGAAATCCTGCAAAATATCATTATGACTCGATACAAGCATTTGACTCAAACAAGTACTAATATGTATGTCAATTTAATATTGTTATGATTCATGTTCATTTGTTCTTATAAACCGATTTGGATTTCCCTTACACTTATCTTTTGCAAAATACCTTTATATGTAGTTAAGACGAAGTTAAAAACAAAATAAAGCATTTTCACAATTTAGTTTGAAACATGAATCAATATCAATAAAAATTAAACATACATACGGAAGCAAATAAAATCAAACAAACAAACAAATAAACACACAAAGCTTGGGTTGCCTCCCAAGAAGTGCTTTTGTTTATTAACGAGTCTTGTAGCTAGACTCAAAGTCAGGCTGTATTACGTGACTCCATCATTGGTCACGTCCTCTAGGTCATCCTCGGGCTTAGTCTTATATTCCGGACCTAGTTGCAAGCATTCTTTGTAGAACCCAAATATCCTACTCATAACATGGTCTACTCCTCTACTTCTATCCTTGTCATTCCTATAGTAGACCGCTTGCTTGTGCTCCTTCTCGATGTTTGACAAGAGTCGGTATTGCTCTATCTTATAAGGCATTTGGTAAGCTATATCATCGGTCTCGTCCTTGAACCTAACTATCCCTAGAGATGGGTCATAATTCATTTTAGAGGCCTCAACAAACGGCTTTCCAAAAACTACTTGAGCTTAGCATGCGTCAACTACCGGACGAATATCCTCGACGATCACGAAGTCGGTGACGTAGGTGAAATTCCCTATATAGACATGTAGTCCCCTAACTCTATCTACAAAATTGCTTATCCATCCCGTGCTAGGAAATGTCCTAAGTCCCTGTTGCTTTTTGATTATTAGATTGTAGTGGGCTCTAGTCATGATGTTTATTGGAGACTTAAGATCTATGTAAGCCTTCCAAACATGCAAGTGACCTATGTTACATGGTATATTGATGTTGGAAGGGTTACTTGTTTTGATGATTGGGTTACCCAGGAGGTATGGTGTCTCGGGGTCATCGAATAGACCCTTATGGTACGCCCGTTCTTCCTTAGTGGGTAACCTATCGAAGTAGTCCTCTTCGTCATCTACTTCTTCTACTTCACTTATCTTAACTTCCTTATCAACCTCAACTTCCTTAACCTCATCCTTAGGTTCAATATCCATTCTAACCTCATTCTTGTCACTTTCTTCCTTATTCTTATCGATTGGCTTAATAGTGACGACATTGATGAAGTGGACATGTTTGGATGAAGAAGGGTCTTTGACTTGGGGTCCGCTATTTGTGTTCCTAGCGTCCTTATGTGGAGGTGATAGCACTTGGTTGTTGAGGGCCTTCAATAAGTTGTCAATCTTATTGGTCATCTCTACTTGTTGTTGATTAAATTCGGATGTGAATTTAGCTATACGAGCTTCTTGAGATGCCATAAAATTGGACATCAATCCTTCAAAGTTATTGGAACTACCATAGGGATTGGAAGTATTGTTGTTGAAGGTACGGTTCGAGTTGGAACCGTTTTGTTGGAAACGATTAGGTGGGTTGGAAGAAATGTTTTCGGGTGCGTTTTGGTTTTGTATCCACCTAAGGTTCGGGTGATTTCTCCATGAGGGGTTGTAGGAGTCACCATAAGGGTTTGGCTCGGGTTTGAAAGTGTACCACTTGTCTCCCGCTCCGTCGGTACGCGAGGATGCGTAGTCCGCAAAAGCTTGTTCGGGGAGTTCCATGCAATCACGAGTGTCGTGGGGACCACTACATAATTCGCACGAAGAAGTGATTTTGTTCACTTGGTTTGAACGTTTAGGAGCCTCGTAGGATTTCATAAGAAACTTGACTTGGTCTTCAAGCTCTATGATCATACGGTCGGAAGTGCTTGAATTGTTCGAAGGCAAAGATATTGCCTTGACCGTTTTATTCAAATCACGGGGATCATTCCAACTTTCGTTGTCATAAAGAGCAAGATCTTCTAGGAGATCCCATGATTGTTCCGCACTTAGATCACGTAGCTTACCACCGGCCGCTTGGTCAATGGTTTGCCTCGTGGGGAGATTGATATGGTCATAGAAGATTTGGACTTGGAGCCAAAGGTCTATGCTATGGTGAGGGACTTTTTGGAGTAAGTCCTTGAATCGCGTCCATGCCTTGTAGAGGTGATAAGGCGAAAAGTGTACAGCTTTTCGGGGGTCATTTAAGCCCTAAATCGTATTTATTTGATCAAATATCGCCCTAAATCATTCCTTTTGTAATTTTAGGTACTTTGGAGAGAAATTCTGGAAAAGGAAGCATTTTGGACGTTTTTGGAGCATAAAAGTGAAGAATTCGACAAAGTGCCAAATTCTGCTGGAATAGTACCCTTGACGGCGTCAAGCTTGGATGTGACGCCGTCAAGTCTTGATAAGCCAGAATGGATTTTGGGAGATTAAAGGGGGACGGCGTCAAGAAGGCCATCAAGAAACCCTAAGCACGGCGAGGTGACGGCGTCAAGGCTACAACGTGACGCCGTCAGATCTGTTTTTCTATATATATTCTCATAATTTTTAGTCATTAGTGTGGAACTTTTTAGGGAGAAACCCTAGACGAATTTTAGCATCTTTTTCAAGGTTTTTTACCTTGAGATCTTCCATGTTACATTGATTACTTATCTTCAATGTAACATGGAAGATCTCAAGGTAAAAAACCTTGAAAAAGCTGCTAAAATTCGTCTAGGGTTTCTCCCTAAAAAGTTCCACACTAATGACTAAAAATTATGAGAATATATATAGGAAAACAGATCTGACGGCGTCACGTTGTAGCCTTGACGCTGTCACCTCGCCGTGCTTAGGGTTTCTTGATGGCCTTCTTGACACCGTCCCCCTTTAATCTCCCAAAATCCATTCTGGCTTATCAAGACTTGACGGCGTCACGTCCAAGCTTGACGCCGTCAGGGGTACTATTCCACCAGACTTTAGCACTTTGTCGAATTCTTCACTTTTATGCTCCAAAAACGTCCAAAATGCTTCCTTTTCTAGAATTTCTCTCCAAAGTACCTAAAATGACAAAAGGAACGATTTAGGGCGATATTTGATCAAATAAATACGATTTAGGGCTTAAATGACCCCCGAAAAGCGGTACACTTTTCGCCTTATCACCACTGTTGTGAATAGATGGGTGTGAAACCATGCTTTGGGCCGAAGGTAATGGACCGAAGCCTGGTGGGTTGCTCGCAGGGGCGGACCCAAGTATAGATTTTGGGGGGGCGGTGCCCTCCACGACTCGACGAAAAAGTTCAGATTTTAGTGTAAAAAATTTTTTTTGGACCTTTTTATTAAAGGGCACCCCTCCAAAAAATCAAATTGCCCCCCACCTCGAAGCCAAAAATGTAAAAACTTTAGTTTTTAGTGTAAAAAAAATAAAACTTATGACCTTTTTATTAAAGTGGATCACGAATTTTATCAAAAAAAAAAGTTTTGCCCCCCGCCTTGAAAATCCTGGGTCCGCCACTGGTTGCTCGTGTAACAGGCCACTGGTTGATGTGGTGTTGCATTCGAAAAAGTTGTAGTAGTCCCCGTCGGGGATCCTTGAATACCAATCATAGCCAAAAGTGTTTGAAGAGTAACCAAATCAGTTGTAGACAAAAAAGTACCCGTAGGAAGCATGGCATGAGATGGGCGTTTCGAAGGATTGTTATGGATGCCATCATGAAGAAATTTACAATGCACACCAAACCGACAAAAACCTTGAGCAAAAAGGAAACAAGGTTTGTTTACCTTTTCATTGGAGTTATTAGTACGCCGCATATTGGAATGCGAGTTGGCCACCAAAACCATCGGTGAGGAAGATGTAGAGTCAACAAGAGCATTGTGAGTACGAGACTTCAAGCGCATCTCTTCGGTGGTAAGCATGGAACGTACGGTCTTAAGATCCGGAAAAACCTCGCGATGTGCAATGATAGTGGAGACATTATCATATTGTGCAGGCAACCCTTCCAATGCAAAAGTAACGATATCATCGTTGCTAATAGGGGAACCCAAACCCGACAAGATGGTAGCCATGTTTTCAATCTTCCGAAAATAAGCATCAATGCTTAAATCCCCGAGTTTAAGAGCATGGAGTTCAACCTTCAATGCAATAGAGCGAGAACGCTTATTGTCATTGAAGATGGAAGCAAGGATCTCCCATGCCTCCTTGGCCGTTTGTGGATCCTCATTAACAAGACATTGTTGAAGGGTCGGGGACAAAGTGATGAAAATCCAAGAGAGAACTATGGTGTCAATCTTTAACCATTCGGCATCGGGAGGAGCACTCGAGGTTGCTTCATCCGAAGACTTACCCAATAGATGATCCAAGATGGAGTACCCTTTGCAAAGATGCTTATGAAAATAAATCCAAGAAGAGTAATTCATAGCCTCAACATCTAACACAACGGGAATAAGGGTGGGAATATTGTTGATAGTCATGAGTTTATCGGACAAAAGTATAACGGGTGGTGGGGGTTAGACGTTCCTGTCATTGTTGTAGCTAGGGTTTGTATTAAGTGATGGAGGATAGAGAATAGTAACAGTAACTAGGGTTAGGGCTTGTAAACAAAAAAAAAACAAAAACTGGAAACGAGGGGTAGAGTGGTAGTAGCAACGAAACAGTAGCACCAGGATACAAACAAGATGTCGACCGGTTACCAAACGTACAACCAACGATCGACACAAACTTCTAATCGACTGGCTATCAAACACAAGCCAACGGTCGATGATTACTGAAAAAAATTAGGGTTTGTAGAAGGATCGTTTGAGTGAAGGTTGTGATACCATGTAGGATTTTAGAATGAATCGTATGTTTCATTAACAAGGAAATGAGGTATATAAATACCCAATACAAGAATGTTCTAGACTCGGGCCTTAGCCCACACGAATACTACATGGACTCAAACTCTTTTATGAATATATCGACTAACACAATCGACATGTGGTGTTAAGTTATTTGTAAGAATATGATTTTAATAATCGACCAGGAGTATTAAAAGGTGTTTGCCATTGCTAATTATATGACTTCATGTGATTCATGTGTTGCAAAACGGAAAGAAATACTTAACAGTATTCAAACTTCATTGGTGCGAACATATAGTGTTCCGACCTTGATACATGTTGGGAAACTTTACAACACCGAGCATGTCAAACGAAAAAACAAATCATATTAATTGTGTAAATGCTAAATTATTAAGTGACTATTGCATGTTGAACACTTGAAAATGCATGCACAAAAATTAGGTAATACGGAGTAATAAACAAGCCTTTGAATGCTTTCTAAAAGTAATTGATCAAAGAAAGATGACATCACACTAATATAAATAACACACAACTCCTAATAAGCTATTGATCCAATACATTTACATGTTGTGTAAAGAAATATGAGAAATGTTACGTACTTACGTATTAAAAGTGTCTGTAATAGACTGACTAGTGTGGTAACTCGTTCCACAACCCGATGATCTTGCCACCTTCAAACTCCGTCGTCATCATTCTTAATGAAAAACTCATTAATTTACCAAGATAACCACGTAAGTAATAGAATTACCACACTTTGGTTTGGTTTACTCGTACCATAAGGTTTCTGCTCTTTTACCCGACTCCAATTATAACAATTTTATGTGATTTTTACTTTACATGGACATGTCATATCTGAATCACAATTATTAAGAGCTACATTATAGGGTATTAAACTATTCATACAAATACTCAAATTAACATGTTACAAGAATATATATATAAGACACTCTAAACTCGACTTTCCCATATATCTTTTATTGCAAATCTTCCTCACTAAAACAACTGCTACACAATTTCTCAACCAACAACATTTGAACTATATATCTTTCCTTAATAACCCGATAGTTGACCTGCTATTTAGATGCTATTGAGTAATATATAAGAGCTAATAAGCTTGGCAACGGCATATATCAACTTATATGAGCAAAAATTATCCAAATACCACTGATAATGTCCAAGAGCTAAAAGTATGTATGAATCATTGAGATATTGATAATTACTTTGAACAAGAAACAAATTAAATGGATCATATAATGCTTCATCTCTTGGCTTTTTCTTCCGGAGCGGGAGGCCCGTTGGAAATATACAATGGATCATATAATGGATTGGCACTATAATATGAACTAAAATTCAAATATGATATGATTTCTAGATTTTGGAACTAAGAGCGTAGAGAGTGGTAACATGTTATAACACCAACATCACCACCACGTCATTTTAACACCAAATAACATAACATCAAAAACACCAGGAACTCATAACACCCAATAACACCACTTTTTGGGACCCACCTCAACTCACATGTATAACCACAACGCACGTTGCTGCATTAACGTAGAACAAAAAGCAAACAAAAACGCATGTGGGTGGAATCAGTATTAACGGCATAACGCCGTTGAAAAATAACCACGTCGGACGAAACGCATGCCAACTAGATCAAAACGCCGTTAAGGCGTTATTACTCCTTCTTCTCTAAGTGGTGATAAAAATAATTTATTACTGTATGTACAAAGCCCACTAATAATGTTATGTGATTAGACCCCGTGTGAATCACAGACCGAAAGTAATTTTTGAAAAAAATAGTAATAAATTTGAACATAATTTTATCTTCACCCACAAAAGTTGCAATGAGTGACTTATGTTCATGCTAACTCTTTTATTCCTTCTTACTTTTACACTGTGTTCTCGAGTTAAGTAAAAAACATGAAAGAAAAAGAAAGTAATGAAATAAAAAAGCTCGTGTTCTCAAGTCTTTTTAAGGAGTGAAAGTGAAAGTAAATGAGGGAAAATGAGTGAATTTTGCATTTAAAACTTTCACTTCACTTTTGGTACGAAAGATAACTTTACTTCCTTTACATTTCTATATTCCCTCATACTTTCAGTGGTTGAGACTTAAAATACTTTTCATTTATATATCAATCAGTTTTCTAATAATATTAATTTATCAAAAGAACATATACATTCATGGGAGAGGAACCTCTCAAGTAAGGTGGAGCTATATATGTTCCATAGTTCTCGATGAACATATAATCAATGGTTCAACCTAGTGATCTCCATAACCACTCAACTAAAGGTTTGTACAATTACATATACAAGTAAGATTTTGGTAAATCTTGATACTTGTTTAACGACATTTTCTTATTGTTTATAAACTGTTATAGTTCCAGCAGATGCAAGACTAACAAACATCATTTGGGTGATCAACTGCTAAGAACCTTTATCTGATATACTTGCTTGGTTTGGTGTCCGATAATGCAGTTTATTAAACCCTGGATGTGCATTTAACATTACATACGTTTGCATACGTTTTTATATGTTTTCGCCTGTTTTATTTACGTTTTTGTTTGCACCGTTAGTCCTTTTGACTGACGACCATTTGTAATTAACTCAAAAATATGTTTTTCATACGTTTTCTTACATTTTCATACGTTTTCGTCCATTTTTATACGTTTTCATAAAAACAGATGAAAACGCTTAAAAACGAACAAAAACGTAAGAAAATGGGCGAAAACATATAAAACGGATAGAAACGTATGAAAATGTAAGAAAACGTATGAAAACGTAAGAAAAACATATTTTTGAGTTAATTACAAATGGTCATTAGTCAAAAGGACTAACGGCGCAAATAAAAACGTAAAGAAAATGGGCGAAAACATATAAAAACGGATAGAAATGCATTAAAACGTATGAAAACATAAGAAAAACATATTTTTGAGTTACAATAAAACTTGTATCGACACAAAAAAGAAATTACAATAAAACTTAATCCAAAAAATCAATGAAACTATCACGTTGGTTTAGCAGAATTGAACTCTCGATAAAAAATGGAGGATTTCCAAGATTGGCTTTAGAAAGATTTGAACTCTTGACCTAAAGGTCCATTCAAAAGCCTTTTGCCATCATGCTAACCCTCCATCCATGATGTATGCAACTTTTAACTTATTTAAACATGTATAGGAGTGAGTATTACTATATTACTATATTAGTAATATTTTAAGTTTTTTTTTTTTTGAAAAAAAAAAAAAAAAAAAAAAAAACAACAAACAAACAAAACACCTTAATATATATAATTATATAATATAGAAAAGAAATAATAATTAAGAAAGAATATACAATATATAATATTTTAAGTTTAAAGATTTAAAATCTAAAAGAAAGAAATAATAATTTAAGAAAGAAATAGTACTAGTTAAACAAAATGTCTAGATGAGTTATGTATAAGTTCAAGGCAAATATGAAAATGTAAATTTGTTCATTCTAGAAGGCGCATTTTGGTCACTTTGTTTACGGTAAAAACCGATATGAAAAAAGAAACAACCAAAATCTGACATTCATTTAACAAAATGTATATGTTCTTTCGAATTCACAAAAAATAGTCACATTTGTTACGAAACGTGCTAGACAGCGTACAAATAGTTAATTTCTTGCACAATGCGAGATTTACCCTATATATATTGATTAATCTAGCATTGTGCAAGAAATTAACTATTTGTACGCTGTCTAGCACGTTTCGTAACAAATGTGACTATTTTTTGTGAATTCGAAAGAACATATACATTTTGTTAAATGAATGTCAGATTTTGGTTGTTTCTTTTTTCATATCGGTTTTTACCGTAAACAAAGTGACCAAAATGCGCCTTCTAGAATGAACAAATTTACATTTTCATATTGCCTTGAACTTATAAATAACTCATCTAGACATTTTGTTTAATTAGTACTATTTCTTTCTTAAATTATTATTTCTTTCTTTTGGATTTTAAATCTTTAAACTTAAATATTACTAATATAGTAATATGTAATACTCACTCCTATACATGTTTTTTTTAACAGACTTCCTATACATGTTTAAATAAGTTAAAAGTTGCATACATCATGGATGGGTGGCTAGCATGATGGCAAAAAGGCTTTTGATTGGACCTTTAGGTCAAGAGTTCAAATCTATCTAAAGCCAACTTGGAAGTCCATTTTTTATCGAGAGTTCAAATCTGCTAAAGCAACGTGATAGTTTCGTTGATTTTTTGGATTAAGTATTATTGTAATTTCTTTTTTGTGTAGATACAAGTTAAGCTAACAATATAACATTCTAAGAAGAATATTTAATAAATTTAAAGGTTTGTTTAACGAGTGTCTCAGAACAAGATTAACGTAATTATAAAAAGGGTTAATGGCATGTAATAGCAAATTTGTTAAATTATCAGATATGAATCCAAAATAATACAACAATACCCATCCAACTTTCAAATTTTGTTTCCTTATCATAGGTTTGGTTGCACTGTTAGTCCTTTTGACTAACGACCGTTTGTAATTTACTCAAAAATATGTTTTTCTTACTTTTTCATACGTTTCTATCCGTTTTTATATGTTTTCGCCCGTTTTCTTTACGTTTTTGTTTGCACCGATAGTCCTCTCTTGACTAACGACCATTGGTAATTAAGTCAAAAATATGTTTTTCATACGTTTTCTTACGTTTTTATACGTTTTCGTCCGTTTTTATACGTCTTTATAAAACCGGACAAAAACATTTAAAAACGAACAAAAACTTATGAAAATGTAAGAAAATGGGCGGAAACGTATAAAAACGGATAGAAACGTATGAAAATGTAAGAAAACGTATGAAAACGTAAGAAAAACATATTTTTGAGTTAATTACAAATGGTCGTTAGCCAAAAGGACTAAGGTAGAAACAAAAACGTAAAAAAAACGAGCGAAAACATATAACAACGGATTGAAATGTATGAAAACATAAGAAAAACATATTTTTGAGTTAATTACAAATTGTCATTAGTCAAAAGGACTAACGGTGCAAATAAAACGTATGATAATAAAACAAAATTTGAAAGTTGGATAGGTATTGTTGTATTATTTTGGGTTCGTATTTGATAATAGAACAAATGAGAAAGCACGTTGCTATTATATGTCATTAACCCCTTTTTTTATCTAGATATCTTTTATATAATAAAACAAAACCCCAAGTGGGGACTTTTCCATTTTGAAAAACTCAACATTCCCTTATTAAGTAATATTTTAATTATTATTTTAATTATAATTTTTTATTATTAAAGATAGTTATTTAAAAAGTTTAATCCTATGGTTAGTTGCATCTTACCTTTATCTTTTGTGTTTATCTTCTACTTATGTAGTATATCAACAAAACAAATTTATTATAATTTTTTATTATTAAATATAATCATTTAAAAAATTTAATCCTATCGTTAGTTGCATCTTATCTTTATCTTTTGTGTTTATCTTTTACTTAT
>LBNU01028515.1:6276-19493 GCA_014162995.1 Artemisia annua
CAAGGATCTCGAAAATCAAAAGATTTCGATAAGCCAGAAAAGATCTCGAAAGTTCAAAATTTTCGAAAAATTTCCACAAAATTTTCGAGATTATACAATAACGAAAATATCCAACAAGTCGAAGTGTTTTCTTTCTTATATAAGAGAGAAAAGCACTGAGTAACCAACGAAAACACTTTAGGAGCAGTCACAAAAGATCTCGAAAGTTAGGGTTTAAGGATTTCGAAAAAAGGACAAATTTTGGCAGATTTTTGTTTTTGTAAAAAGCAATCCAAAAACACGTTTTTAATCCAAGATTCTTGTACAACTAACCTTAAAATGATGAAATCTTAAAGAAAGTTGCAAACTTGAACAACTTTTTGAAATTTTGAAAGATTTCGAAAACAAGTACAAGTTTAAAAACTTACGTATTTTTGCAAAAAATTTGATATTTTATTGGTTGTTTGAGTTTGTAACACAAGTTTGATGACAAATATGTGATAGAAACACGAAACAAACAAGAAAGTAGCAAACTTTAATCAAAAATAACGACTAAAGAACTAGGTATCAGTCTGAGTATGTCCGTTTTTTGCAAGCCAATATATATTCCAAGGACATAGCACTTCTTTTTTTTAACTTGTTTGCCGTTTTTGGATTCGCATGACCCACACTGGATTTATCGTGTGAGTTGCTTACTTCTCCCACATGCCTTTCTTTTTGGAGCATTATAATCTGCTGGTGCCCAAACTAGTTTGAAGGATGCTTTTCTTGTAGATAACTAGCAAGATGACTACATAGTAGCTTAGCCTTGGGTAGTCTATTAGATCGAAATTATATTTAGCACTCAATGAAATAAAAGTTTTCATACACTTTTGCATGTTTTATGGTGGCCTTAAGCCTCTTATTGGGAACTCAACCAACAAGGCCACGACATAATGGGATACATGTAGGTCCCTATTTATAGGAGAGGCTAGGGCAACCCACTCAAGCCTTCCCAATTCTCCTTTGTCCTTGTTTCCCCTATATCTAGATCTCGTCACAAGTAACCAGGACTATGACGCGACGCCAATTGGAGTGCATTAATTTGACTATACGTTCAATATTGCTATACATTTCGTTTGATGTCTACTCTCAAATCAAATTGGTGATTTTGGTTCACTTAAGAATCATAACTAATAGTCATTTAACCCATTTGTGCTTCTGCAATTAGACACATAGTGAAAGGTTAACGCACCACCTGTGAGCTGGGACTTTGAGCTTATTTTCATCTTGGTCAACCTTGGTCAGATTGGGGTTGTGTATCTGTAGCTTAAAAAACTTTTTAGCGTCTTCTATATTTAGAAATTTAATTAGATTGGCTTATCCCCAGAAAAGTTCCCTTCACAAAAGTTTCATGCAATTTTGGGTTTTGATTATAATAGGTTTGTAAAAAGAAATTACACAATAATCATGCGCTTTTCATAATATGTATAATATAGTGGGATAGTTATTTATCTTAATTTATTAATAATTATATATTTTAATTTTTTTTAATTTTTGTTAAATATACTAGATATATATAATTATATTTATTATTATTATTTAAATTTCTAGTAAATAGTTAAAATATTTTTTAGAGAATAATTTTATAGAATTTCTACTGTTTCATACTAGTTATATTATTTTTTAATTTAATTAGTTTTTTAGTAATTGTTTATTAATTAACTATATTATATATTATAAAGTATAATATATATATATATATATATATATAATACGTTATTTTTATACTTTATTCATTTTTTTTTTTGCGTTCACTTCCATTTTCTTGGGGGAGTTATTAACCCAGACTATGTATAAGAAGATCAAAAAATGTGTATGGAACCGATTCGACCGCAAAAAATATATATATTATAATAGTATATAGTATATAATGATAATATAATATATATAGATATATATATTATTATATATATTATATATATATAATATATATATATACATATATATAGTATATATATATATATATAATATATATATATATATATATATATATATATATGTTCCATTATTTCATGTGATACATTTACTCATCATTTTATGTTACTTATAACATCCATTTAGTACTTGAGTTTATTCCAGGTTATAGTGGTATTGTAAAACCCAGAAATTTTGAGCATGTGAAATACCCAAAATACCCCTCCAATTTTGAACTTGTGAAAGACGTATAATAATCGCAATATATTTTAACCTAAGTATTTAAATGTTAATACTTAAATATTACGCAACATATTGAACCTAAAACTTACGATAACTACAAATTTACATAACTAGTATACGTTTTATCACCTCACACGTTTACAAATTATGAAGTCGACACAATCTATGTTGTTATGTAAATATCACACGTCACAAGTCCTATAGGGCTAAATATATTTTTATTTGTACAACACATCACATTTAAAAATTGGTCTATTAATATTTGAAGTATGGAAAGGGAATAAGTCTCCCTAATTCCCTAATAATCACGGCAATCTCCCTATTATGTCTCACCCATTCACTGCTCTATCTTAAACCGTATACACCTTTCAAAAACTCACATACAAAACCCTAAATAAAAACTACATGACGGCAGCTCTCATCCCTTTCAAGAAGATAGTACAAGGGTCGTAGTTTGGTTTGGTAGTCGTGCTCGGTGTTCTAATCTTGGTGTGATTGTGGGTGTGTTAATATTCGAAGAAGAGTTTTGGTTCGAGAAAGGTTTCGGTTCATTGACTCTTGTCTCGTTCTTTGTTTCGACTCGAGGTATATCGATCTCTTCGTTTCTATTCAGTCGACATTCATACAACATATATATACGCCTATAACCTGTAAACTAATTTGTTTATTTCGTTAAACATGAGTATACAAATAACATAGATAAACACACCATGAAATCATGAGAATATGAACCATGGTTGTGTCGACTTTGTTTTGCCATTTGGACAAACTGTTATACGCGCATATATCTGACCATTTAAACATCTATACGATCCCTTTTATAAGTTATAAAATCTGGGAAATGAAACCTAAATAATTATTACGGAGCGTGCATGTGGTATACATGAAAAAAAGGGCTGTCATATGTGCATGATAAGGTGATGTGTGTGTCGTGGGGAGTTTTAAACAAAAGCATACGTGTGAATGTGTGTAATCAGAAATGAGTTTATGATTTCTTGTGTGTATCACGAGCATGGTTTCGGTTGTCTTGTTAAGCTTGTTTGGTCTCGCGAGGGTTCGCGAAGGTTTGTGTGAGTTCATGTGTACCTTCTTGTGCAAATTGAGATTAAAGAGATGGGTGGTTATGAGCACGCGTGGAATTTGTATACATACCAAATCATGACTAAATACCCCTATATGACCTGAATTGTGGACTACTGTATGTCGTGTATTTTGGAAGGTTGTTGTGTCGTGGATAGCAGCTAGTCGACCTTTAAAACCTAGAAATAATTAACACAAGGTGTGCATGGGGTTAAAGGTGTGAGTGTGAGGAGTCTTTAAACATAGTAAAAATGTAAAAGTGAATAGGGTGTGTGTACGAGAGTGTGAAAAAGGTGTGTGTTTCAGTTATTATTTCATGCGCATATATGCGAGTGTCGAACTTGAATATTGTAGTGTTGTGTCGTGTGGGTATGCTCGTAAGTGTTTGAAACGTATTTTGGGGTCGTCACGGTATAAATTAATGTCGTGTAGACATATAATTAAATTATGAACTACGGGGTCTAAAATTACCATTTTGATATAAAATTATAGTATAAACCTTAGAATAATTTTATTTGACATTTTAATATTTAATTTTTGATAATTTATATTTTGACCCTAAACTTTACTAAATTATCGTAATTAACCCTAACTTATTATATTGGTCATTTTAAACTTTAAATATTATTTAATCGTCAATTATAACTTTAAAGTATTAAATTACTAATTCGAGAAAGTTACTAAATATGGGAACTCACTACATTTGGCAAGTTGTTATATTAGGAAAGCTGCTAAAATGGAAAGATAACTAAAAGAGGTAACTTAAGTGATGTGAACTCTTCTTGATTCGTATCCATTCTCTTCTAGGTTCGGTGAAGCGGGAATGACCGTTCTCCTTTCGTTTGATCTCGGTTTGTTTTGACTCGGCTAAGGTACAAATATTCCGTACTCTTTCAGTAAGAGTGCACACTTTCTCTCTCTTGACTTTGTCTTTGACTTGATTATCGTGTTATGACTTTCGTTTGGTCTTGGTTATGATCCTTCGTACTTGGCTCTATGATTGATGTGTTTCACCGGTATTTGTGATCCTATTGTTATTCGTTTGAACTCTTATGATCCATTCGATAACCTTTTGTGACCTTAATCTTTGAACCCTTGTGAGACCTTGGATATTCTTTGGGATATTGTAACGGGAGATGAAACCCTTGTGAGACTTTGAATGTTCTTTTGGGATATTATAACGGGAGGTGAAATCTCTTTTCCTAATTATGACATGGGAACATTTGAAGGAGTAACTATTTTACAACGACACTTTTAATATGATTGTAAGACCACTTTTATATGAGATTTTATAATTGCATAAATACACTTTTGAAGAATATCTTACAAAAACCTTTATTAAAGATCACTTTTACAAATGTCATCTTTTGGAAGATCTTGCTAAATGAACCCTTGTTATAAACCTTTTTAAATGGGATTATACTACGAACCTTTTAAAACAAGTGATGGGTACCTGCTAAAATGAACTTTTGTTTTAAACTCTCATTATGACCCTTTGATCATGAACTATGGGACTTTGGAACTTGGAATAGTGAACCTAGTGGATTGGGAACTTTGGCTTTGATCTCTCCATTATGACCCGTTGATATTACATCTTTGATTGATCCTTTGACATTGACCTTTGATATTGAACCTTTGATACTGCACCTTTGATACTGCATCTTTGATACTGAACCTTTGATACTGAACCTTTGATATTGAACCTTTGACATTGAACCTTTGATTATGACTTGGCACTTACACTTTGATATTGAACCTTGACTACTTGACCCTTCAGTATTTTACCCAGGTGTTACTTGTAGCGGAGTAGCCACAACCATAGCATTGATGCACCAATGTTATGTACTCTAGTGGGGTTGGAGAGATGTCCCCCACCGTCCTTGATTTGTTATCTACTACTGCTATGACTATGATTTATTTGCAGGGGCGTATGGATGCATCCTAGTTTTGTTTGTTTGATATTTGTTTGGGCTACGGCCATTATGATGACGACATGGATTGGACTACATATATATTGTTTGGTGACTGGGCATGCGTGCATGCAGCCCCTCACATTTTGGGAGCTAGCTACTCCATGGATTACTTGAGGACTCCCCTCTTACTACATTTGGTATTCCGAGGACCCCCCTCCGAATACATGGATTATGGAAAGTTTTGTTTAGATATTTGTTTGGCTTGGGGTAAATATACTGACACCTATACTCATCGGATACCTTGACATTTCATCATACTTCCTTACCTTGCACTTATTATGCTTCTTTTGACTCTATTCATTGTATTTCCTTCGTATAGTTTCTCTGGTTTTGCTTTGTTACCTGAGCTTTGTAAGCTCAGCCACATTTCTTTTCTCATGCGGCAGGTTTAGTAGGAAGCTGAGTTTATGGATGAAGAGATCTTATTTTTGGGCTTAGAAGACTTCACCCTGATTAGCTACTTGCTGGACTTAGAGATGATTAGAAGCATTTGTGTTTGGGCTTAGTATTTGATGTTGGGCTTAGTTTAGTATTGTTGCCCTTTTGTGTTTGTACTTGATTGGCTCAGAAATGGTCAACAAAAGTCAACCAAGGAATTGGTCAACTAAAGTCAACTATCTAAGAGCTCAATGCACCAAGGAGAGTATAGGAATTCCCCGGGTCGTTTAAAATCCCGACGAGGAGTGAATTGTATCGAAAACGGAGCAAGCGCCGCAAAAGAGTAAGCTCGTCCTCAAGTGACTCCTCGAACAACAAGGACGAAGAAACAGGACACTGGAAGTCTAGGAAAAGATACCGCGACCAGGAGGACGAAGATATGTCTCGTCCCTGGCGCCGCCAAAAGGTTGACGCATTCACTCGGCGCATTAGCGATTTTTCAGAAGATAAAAGAAGGCGCATGCCCGCTAATGTTAAAACTTATGATGGGACAGGTGATCCTGATGATCACCTGAAAATTTTCGAATCAGCCGCTACCATCGAAAATTGGCCACAACCTGTGTGGTGCCACATGTTTAACTCTACATTGGTAGGGAATGCGCGAAACTGGTTTAGTAAGCTGCCACGTAGAAGCATCGATGGGTTTGAAGAGTTGCGGAAGGCGTTTCGCTTAAACTTTAATCAAAGGAAGAAGTGCGCCAAGAACCCTGTCGAGCTTGCTAGAGTAAAACAGCGCCAAAGGGAATCCACAAGCGCTTATGTGGAACGCTATAAGGACGAATGCATACACGTCAAGGCATGCCCCGAAATACTAAAGATCTCAGGGTTTGTGAACGGGATCAATAACCCAGAACTTATCAAAAGGTAAAACGACAAGGTCCCCCAAACCTTTGATGAACTTATGAAGCGCACGAGGTCCTTTATCCAAAGAGAAGCCGCCGCTGCGGATAGCAAGACAGGCTACTCAAACTATAGGTCACAAGAACATCCCAGGAGACAATCCAACGACCAGAGTAGCAACCGTAACAAAAGCTACCGCAGTCAAGGGGGCGGACGAGAGAATGATAAGTATACCCCATTAACGAAGACTCCAACGGAGATATTTGTAACAGAGGGCGCGAACTTCCCGAAACCCCCACCAATGTGCACTCCAGAAGATCGGCGCGTAGGGAACGGGTACTGCGAGTATCATGGACAGAAGGGCCATACCACCAATGAGTGTGTCCAATTGCGCCAACTAATTGATAAGCTAGTAAAAGAAGGCAGATTGGATCATCTAGTTAAGAACATCAAGGATGGGAAAGACAAACAAAAGACCGGAAGCAAGAAAGAAGCACCTAAGGACAAGGCTGACACCATCTACATAATACAATCGTGGCAGCGAAAGACTAGACAAAAGGTCAGCCAAAAGTTTTCTTATGGAAGCGAAATCTCTTTCCCCACCTTGGCTGCGGACAACGCAGTAGCGGAGCCACTCACAATCGAGATAAGTGCGGGGGGTCACGATATCCACCGCATGTATGTCGATGGAGGGGCATCGGCAGACATAATGTATGAAATTGTTTCAAAAGATTGCGACCTGAGATACGCAGTCAGTTGAGCCCGGCCACGACGTCGTTGACTGGCTTTACGGGAGAAAAGATATGGCCCATGGGGCAAATACGATTACTAGTTGCTGTTGGCAATGAAGAACACTCCACGGCGGCCTGGATGAATTTTATGGTGATCAGATCTCCTTCGCCATACAATGGCATTATTGGAAGACCAAGAATATCAGCCATACGCGCGGTACCGTCCACAGCACATGGAATGCTCAAATTCCCAGTAGAAGACGGCATTGTCACTCTCTACAATAATACCGTACCACCTAGAGAGTGTAACACGATTACAAGTGCGACAACACACACTCCAGAGCAGCGCGCAACTAAAGTACCAAACCTGAAGGTCGAATTCATCCTGATTACCCGGAGCAAGAAGTATCGATCGGGGGATCGCTGTCTGACAAAGGCAGAGCGGCCGTGTGCGCACTCTTGCAGAGGAATCTGGATATCTTCGCATGGGAACCAAAGCACATGACTGGTGTGCCACGATCGATTACATAACACAAGTTGAAAATCCGACAAGGATACTCCCCAGTACGGCAGAAAAAGCGCGGCCAGGCCCCAGAGCGCGCAAAAGCCATTCTGGAGGAGGTACACAAGCTTGTGGACGCAGGTATCATAAGAGAAGTCTATTATCATGATTGGCTCTCCAATCCAGTGATGGTCAAAAAGAGTGATGGTAGTTGGCGGATGTGCGTGGCTTTCACTGATCTCAACAAAGCATGTCCACAGGATTGCTACCCACTACCAGAGATAGGCTAGAAGGTAGAATCTTTGTGCGGATACCCCTTCAAATGTTTCTTAGACGCATACAAAGGGTACCACCAAATCCAAATGGCCAAAGAAGACGAGGAAAAAACAGCCTTCCACACAAGCCAGGGTGTCTATTGTTATACAAAGATGCCTTTTGGCTTAAAGAATGCGGGCGCCACCTACCAGCGATTGGTAGATAATGCATTTGCAAAGCAAGTGGGCCGCAACCTAGAGGTCTATGTCGACGACCTTGTCATAAAAAGCCATACGGAAGACGAATTGGTGCGCGATATTGAAGAAACATTTAGAATACTAGGAAAGATCAACATGAAGTTAAATCATAAGAAATGCACTTTTTGCGCTACAGAAGGAATGTTCCTTGGATACTTGATAGAGCCTGATGGCATTAAGCCATGCCCAGAAAAAACAAAGGCTGTCATCCAACTCCCTTCACCACGCACGTTGAAAGAAGTCCAGTCCCTGAATGGAAAACTAGCCGGGTTGAACAAATTCCTGTCCAAATCAGCAGATAAGGCACTCCCCCTCTTTAAAACACTCAAGAAGTGTACAAAAAAGGGAGACTTTCGTTGGACCATGGAAGCGGAAGAAGCTTTTACACAGCTTAAACAACAAATAGCAGCGCTTCCCACACTAGTCGCACCCCGACCAGGGGAAGAGTTAATTATGTACTTATCTGCGACTCATGGAGCAGTCAGCGCGGTGCTACTGACAGACAGGAACTCCGTAGTAACNCACTCCCCCTCTTTAAAACACTCAAGAAGTGTACAAAAAAGGGAGACTTTCGTTGGACCATGGAAGCGGAAGAAGCTTTTACACAGCTTAAACAACAAATAGCAGCGCTTCCCACACTAGTCGCACCCCGACCAGGGGAAGAGTTAATTATGTACTTATCTGCGACTCATGGAGCAGTCAGCGCGGTGCTACTGACAGACAGGAACTCCGTAGTAACACCGGTATATTTTGTAAGCAAAGCACTCAAGAAGACAGAGATTAACTATAGTGCAATGGAAAAGTTGGTCCTGGCATTAGTATTCGCCGCCAAAAGACTGCGCAGGTACTTTCAAGCACACCCTATCGCGGTGATCACGGACCAACCTATCAAGCAAGTTATCTCCAAACCCGACGCATCGGGGCGATTACAAAAATGGAGTGTGTTGCTAGGCGAGCATAACATCTCTTATAGGCCACGCACTGTGGTTAAGGGGCAGGTACTAGCAGACTTCATCATCGAAAAACCAGATACTGATGCAGCACCTTCACAAAGCGAGGTAGAACTACAAGAACCATGGGTCCTATTCACGGATGGATCTTCATACATGGACGGGTCGGGCGCAGGCCTTATCCTCACCAGTCCAGAAGGAATAGAATTCACATACGCACTGCGCTTTGAATTCACAGCCACGAACAACGAGGCGGAGTACGAAGCCCTAATTTCTGGATTACGCATTGCAACTCGAATGGGTGTACGCAACCTAGAAGCAAATGTGGATTCCCGATTAGTGGCCAACCATGTGTTGGGTGAATATGTGGCTAAAGAGGATAACATGGTTCAATACCTCGACAAAACCAAGTCACTAATCCAAGGTTTTGACATGTTCACCATTAAACAAGTTCCTAGAGGGGAAAACAGAAAAGCGGACGCACTAAGCAAAATCGCATCTACAAGCTTCGCGCACCTGTCAAAACAAGTATTGGTGGAGATCCTAAAGAACAAATCCATCTCGGAGATGGAAATATCTACGGTGATAGAGGAGCAGGATCCTACGTGGATGACCCCTATCATCGAATTCATAAGCAAGGGCATATTGCCCCATGAGCAGAATGACGCTCGGCGGATACGGCGCACAGCGCAGAGGTTCGAACTTCGAGATGGTATCCTATATCGGCGCTCATTTCTACAACCATGGCTTCGGTGCGTTGGACCTCTCCAGGCAGATTACGTACTCCGAGAAATCCACGCCGGTTCATGCAGTATGCACTCAGGACCACGGTTCGTTGTAGCACGAGCCTTGCGGTCAGGGTACTACTGGCCCACTATGCATCGCGATGCGCGTGATGTGATAAAGAAATGTAGCGACTGCCAAGTTCATATACCCATCCCGCGCCAACCACAACAAGAGCTAACGCCTATTACCTCGCCATGGCCATTCTATAAGTGGNTGAGGTGGTATCCTATATCGGCGCTCATTTCTACAACCATGGCTTCGGTGCGTTGGACCTCTCCAGGCAGATTACGTACTCCGAGAAATCCACGCCGGTTCATGCAGTATGCACTCAGGACCATGGTCCGTTGTAGCACGAGCCTTGCGGTCAGGGTACTACTGGCCCACTATGCATCGCGATGCGCGTGATGTGATAAAGAAATGTAGCGACTGCCAAGTTCATAGACCCATCCCGCGCCAACCACAACAAGAGCTAAAGCCTATTACCTCGCCATGGCCATTCTATAAGTGGGGTATTGACATTGCCGGTCCCTTCCCTGTTGCAGCAGGGGGACTGAAATTTCTTATTGTGGCCATATACTACTTTACTAAGTGGATTGAGGCAAAAGCAGTGGCGACAATCACAGGTAATCAAGTAAAACGATTTGTTTGGGAAAATATTGTATGCCGCTTTGGATTACCTGGGGAGATCATTTCGGACAACGGAAAACAATTCTGCGATAACCCATTCAAATACTGGTGCGCAAAACTAAATATTACACAACACTTCGCGTCGGTTAAACACCCGCAAACCAATGGTTTGGTTGAGCGCGCGAACCGTAGTCTGGGCGAAGGAATTAAAGCGCGCCTCGACAAACACAAAGGAAGATGGATAGAAGAATTGCCGCACGTCTTATGGGCGCACCGCACTACAATCAAAGTTAGCACAGGAGACACTCCCTTTTCTCTTGTCTATGGGACAGAAGCTGTCATACCAGCTGAAATTGGGATGCCAAATATTCGTACTGCCTAAGTTAATGTCGCAACTAATGACGATGAACGGCGTATAGACCTGGACCTATTGGAAGAAAGGCGCGAGCGCGCAACCATATGTGAAGCAAGAGCTAAGTCAAAAATGAAGGGATACTACGATGCTAAAGTTCGAAGCACTTCATTCAGACCAGGCGACTTTGTATATCGCGCTAACGATGCAAACCACGCAGAAGATACAGGAAAACTTGGACCAAAGTGGGAAGAACCCTATGAGGTCATGGAAGCACTAGGAAAAGGCGTGTACAAACTGCGTGACATGGATGGCCATGAGCTACAACGCACATGGAACATTTGCAATCTCAAGAGATGCTATCTTTAGGAAAGGGTACGACCCAGCGCACGGACACCTCCGCACTTTAGTAAGTGCTCAATAAATATCCGTGTATTTGCATTTCGTTTAATCTAGGAAAATGTCTTTCTTTTACCAAAAACTTGCAAGCATTAATTAAATGTCGCGGTTTCTAGCTAACTCCGCGAAACACTTTACTTTGTTGATTACATATTATTCATGTCTCAATATTCGATATTGTTGTTTATTACCGTCTCAATATTGTTGTTATGTTACCTTTTGCCTACATGGCGTGCATGCACTTATTAAAACTCACGATGGTAAAGGATGAGTAAACCTACTAAATAACTCGTTGAGTAAGAGGGTTGCAAACCCATCAACATTGGATCACGCATCCTTGTTAAACATCTTACTCTCAAGACGTTGGAGTAAGTTCAATGTGCATTCCACGACGGATGCGCAACAATGCACACTGTGCGCGTTTAACAAATTAGGAATCAAGACTCTTTACTCCTTGATATGGTATTCGCAGTACGCTGCATGTTAACCCACACACTTGTAAATTTTATATATATTCGCATATACATTAAGTTATGAACTTCATACACTTGTGAATTTTAATCTTTTTTAAGTGTGTTTCTATAACAGTTTGATAGACGTCTTTTATGCAAAGACAATAACTAAGTACAAACATCATAACTGCAATCACATTTACTACAATAGGCGTACAATCGCACTTTCAAAATCACATTTTATTATGGACCACGAGTTCATACAAAGTATAGATTTAACATGCACATGTGCAAACAAAAGTTAATCTATTACAAAACATTACAAAGCCAAAATAGCCTAAATACTATAGGAGCGTCTAAGCTCTGAGCTACTACTCTGGTCTACAGCACTCCCAGATTCCTCAAGCCTCTTCGACAAATCACTATCTTTGGGTGACAATGTCGCCACACTAACAGACACTCCATCAGATCTCAGAAGATGTGCTGCACCAACACCACAAAGGATGGCCTTCCCCTTTACACCCTCTTTCCTCGCAAGCCTCGTAGCATGGGCCTCTAAGGATTCCTTCAGTGGGATTTCCTTCTCAATGGCAAAAGGGTTTAGGATGTCACGCGGACGAGCAAAAATGGGTACCTGCAGCTGCGACACATTCGGCTTCAGAAAGTAATCCGGTTGTTCCTCAGCGCCATCTGCTGTGTGCCTAGCCAAGGTTAACCCCTCCATAATAACACTTATGGGGTAATCTTGGTCACGCTCCAGTTGGGCAATGCGAGGAAGCTCTAACAACTTCATCTTCTCCATAGCAGCGACAAGCTCATCATAGGAATTTTCGTTGAAGCCTGGTACTTGTGCGGGAGGAATTGTCAGCATCTTGTTCTCATAATACTCCTCAACAGCTTCGGCCTTGCCACGTGCCAAGGCACATTGAACAACTTCCCCAAAGGCCTCCGTCACCTCTTGAGACTCCAGAGTACTCAAAGCAGCAAGGCGCAAGCCATGGCTGATAAGCCACCTGCGCTCAGCAATGGAGGAAACCAGGTGTGGATAGAGCTCTTTATCGTATTCGATACTGAGCTTGCGCAGCTTACTCTCGAGCTTCTCCAAGTGTTCCTCCACAGCTGTGCAAAGCTCATCCAACTTAGAGAAATGCTTGCTCTTCCATTGCTCCATATACCTCAAGACCCAAAGACAATCGGCCTTGTAGTCTCTCAGACAAGCACGCTCTTGGCTCACCTAAGCAAGTAGAGACATCTTCTCCTCAACAAGCCTCTTGGAGTACGCATTCGTTGACTCCACCTCAGCCTGAGCATCAGCCAACTGCGCCTTCAGTAGCGCAATCTCCTCATCCTTCTGCATACTACGGCTACCCTCGCCAGCATACCTTGCTCTTAGATGA
>LBNU01028515.1:25057-42886 GCA_014162995.1 Artemisia annua
GGGGGTTTAAATATTTGGTCGCTTTAGGCGAAAAATTGGGGATTGATAGGAAAATGGTGGCGGCGGGCTAGGATGGAGAGAGAGGCACTCTGGGTGAGGGTGGTGAAGTGTATATATGGGTATGAAGGGCTTGCAGGTGAAAACATGAGGAAGGGCGAAGGTAGTAGGGGGTGTATGGTTGGACATTTTGAGCGTGGGCTGGGATATAGATTGATTGGATATAGAGTTTTCATCTTCTTTCGTTAGGAATGTGGGGGATGGATCACAAATGTCTTTTTAGAGAGATAGGTGGATAGATGGTGGGAGATTGATTGGTAGGTTCCATAGAATGTTCCACTTGGATAGACATAAGGATTGGGTAATAGCGGATAAAGGTAATTAGGTTGAGAGAACGTGGAGATGGGTTTGGGATTGGATGAAGGCAAGGGGAGAGTGACGGGAAAATTGGATGTGTTGGAGGCATGTGTAGGAAATACTAACATTGTTTTAAATTGAAGGGACACTTGGAAGTGGTTGCTTGATGATAATGGCATTTTTTTTTCTGTCAAAGTGTTAGGTCTCTAATGTAGTTAAATCATTCACACTAATGTGATTTTATTAGGCGTTTAGTATAGAAAGCTAGAGAGAGGTAGTTCTAGTGAGAGAAAGATAAGTAAGGTGATTCTAGAGAGAGGAATGAGAAGCTAGGAGAATTTCCTTTAGATTAATGAGCTCTAACACCCAAGACCACCTCACCAGTGAGGTGTTAGGCGTTTCTTTATACGTAACACTTAGCCATCTTGGGCTTTCATGGGTCGGGCTTATAGATTGGACCTATACATGAACTATATTAGATATCTAAGCCCGTTTACCCATCACTAGTCTATTGCATGTTCATACAACGTTACAAGGTTCGATATACTATAAATAACAATCACTTCTAATGCTAACAATCTCTCCCTAAGGGGTGGTTATTTATAAAAACTCTATCTTCGTTTTTTGGCTCTTGCGTCTTTAGTCTTCCGTTATTGATACTTAACACGAACCTTGTGTTGTAATAGACTTGATTTCTTCTTTGTTCCTTTCATGCTTTTGTGATCTTTGCGTTTAATAAATGTGGTTTAACCAATGCCCTCAGAGTACTTGTTAGACAATCCTTAAAAAAATATCACTTAAAAACTTTATAATAACTCGAGTAGAGCCTATAAAAGCTTGAACACGAGTACTTAAACATTTCAAGCTTGAGGCTCGATAAGGTCAACCCGAACACGCGTGAGTCGAATTCAAGCTCGAGTTACTCAACAAACAAGGAGACCGTTATATGAGATGTCCGGGGAAAGAAAAGAAAAAAAAGAAAAGAAAAAAGTGAATTGAATTTAGAGAAAAAAAAAGGTTAGTGGATCGAATATCCAAACCCGAACTGGTTTCTTATCCATTGATTTATAGATATAGAAAGGCTATCCAGAAGCGCACAATCCACAGAGCTGAGCTGACGACAGACACAACACAATGGTTGTTCTTCATTTGACTACAATCCATGCTGTTACCTTCTCTCGTCATTTACCATCTTCTCCGTTAACTACCTGTGAGTCCCTGCTTCTTTTTTCCTTATACATCAACTCATGCCCACCAACTGTTTGTTTTTTTGAGTATTCTTCTTCTTCTTCTTCTTCTTCTTCTTGTATGTTTTGGTGTTCTTTCTTAATGTATAAACAAAATGATAGTTTTATTCAAGGCTTTTATTACAAGAAATAGGTGTGTCTTTTGATTCACATTGTTTCTCAAATGTTTCCTTTACTTGCCATGTTTTTTTTACTAGTATACATATTTCAGTCACATGCTTTCTTCTTTAAAACTAAATCTAGGTTTTTAGTGATGATTTCATATTTGAGCCAGCTGGTTCTGAATGCCCTCCCTCTCATGCTTAGGGGAAAAAAAAAAAGAAAAAGAAAAACTGGTTAGGGATAATTAATGGAAATAAACGCCTTTTTTTAGCTTTGATGTACTGTGTACGTGGGCTGTCCGGTATCCCCGTTGCCATTTCGGCAGTCTTCTGAGACCTTCGGGCCACCTTACCACTTTGCCACCTTGGAAATAGACTGCATATATAACTAATCAACTAGTTATATTGTGTTTATATATGGAAATTTTATAATGCTTAAGGGTGTGTTTGGTAAAAGTAGCTGTGAGCAGTAGCCACAGCTCATCCCTCAGTGCTTCTTAAAGAAGCATTGGAAAAATGAGCTTTCCTTAAAAATAGCAAAGCTCATCACTCTTTTGCCAAACGAACACTAAAGACTATTTGGTCCTGCACCGGTGTGATTGAGGATGGTGTCTTAAGAGGTGTGTTTCCGATATTAGCAAAAGCTGTGGTTGTGAGATGGTGGCCTAGCCTAGTTATGCATTCCTTTTCTGATTTGATGTGTAACTTTACTCGTCGGTACTCGTCACACTTGGTATTTTGTGTTTCGTCTTCTTTGCATTATTCTTTTAGCATACCTTTTTTCTTGTAAACTTGGAATTGCCTGTGTTTTATAGCAGTTATTGGATGATGACGTTTAGTTTTTTGTTACTTTGTGTTATCACTAATCATTTTGATTAAAATGTTTGAAAACTTAAATGATATTTATATGTCGTTCAAACCATCAAACTATCATTCTTCATTCATTGTAAATATCATACAGCATCTATATCATTGTAGTATCATATGACATTCTTTGTACTAAAGAAACCTTAATGATGCCATTATTGAGAGATCGTCGTGCTACTAAATATAGTTTGCTACAACCCTGGGTGGCTGATAGCCCTATCTTTGATTGCATCAAATCATTACAAACTGAGATTAATGACAATTAAGATGGATTTTGCTATAGGTGGCAATCTCAACCCATTTACTCATAAATGGGCTGATTTAGGTTATACTTAGTGGATCAATTTGGTTTGTCAGAAAATGCTACTAAAACAAAAATGGGTGAAAAGTCGCTCAATCAGTGTTCCAAATGCATATAACCTTTTTAAATCATCTGTTAAAATTGCTGAATAACTTTATTTGTTTATTTATTTATTTATTTATTTTTTTATAATAATATAGGTTTTGTAAGCATTTTGAAATTCTTATATAGAAAAAAGAAAAAGGCCTATAAGAAAAGTTTTTGATTTTTCCTGGAAGCTGTTACCAACTTGCCCTTTTTGTCTGTCTACTTTTAAGTTAAATCTGGCAAGAATGTCCCAGCTTTTGCTGGCTGACAACATGCTCACATACTAGCTGACCATTTTGAGGCTTCACTGATATTATTTGCATGTGCTATCTCCAGTTTCCAAGGTGCATAGGAAGTCAGTTCATTTGCAAACCAAACTTTTCAATGGCTTGCATATTCAAGGACCATGTGTGCNTTCTTAAAGAAGCATTGGAAAAATGAGCTTTCCTTAAAAATAGCAAAGCTCACCACTCTTTTGCCAAACGAACACTAAAGACTATTTGGTCCTGCACCGGTGTGATTGAGGATGGTGTCTTAAGAGGTGTGTTTCCGATATTAGCAAAAGCTGTGGTTGTGAGATGGTGGCCTAGCCTAGTTATGCATTCCTTTTCTGATTTGATGTGTAACTTTACTCGTCGGTACTCGTCACACTTGGTATTTTGTGTTTCGTCTTCTTTGCATTATTCTTTTAGCATACCTTTTTTCTTGTAAACTTGGAATTGCCTGTGTTTTATAGCAGTTATTGGATGATGACGTTTAGTTTTTTGTTACTTTGTGTTATCACTAATCATTTTGAATAAAATGTTTGAAAACTTAAATGATATTTATATGTCGTTCAAACCATCAAACTATCATTCTTCATTCATTGTAAATATCATACAGCATCTATATCATTGTAGTATCATATGACATTCTTTGTACTAAAGAAAACTTAATGATGCCATTATTGAGAGATCGTCGTGCTACTAAATATAGTTTGCTACAACCCTGGGTGGCTGATAGCCCTATCTTTGATTGCATCAAATCATTACAAACTGAGATTAATGACAATTAAGATGGATTTTGCTATAGGTGGCAATCTCAACCCATTTACTCATAAATGGGCTGATTTAGGTTATACTTAGTGGATCAATTTGGTTTGTCAGAAAATGCTAAAACAAAAATGGGTGAAAAGTCGCTCAATCAGTGTTCCAAATGCATATAACCTTTTTAAATCATCTGTTAAAATTGCTGAATAACTTTATTTGTTGATTTATTTATTTTTTATAATAATATAGGTTTTGTAAGCATTTTGAAATTCTTATATAGAAAAAAGAAAAAGGCCGATAAGAAAAGTTTTTGAGTTTTCCTGGAAGCTGTTACCAACTTGCCCTTTTTGTCTGTCTACTTTTAAGTTAAATCTGGCAAGAATGTCCCAGCTTTTGCTGGCTGACAACATGCTCACTTACTAGCTGACCATTTTGAGGCTTCACTGATGTTATTATTTGCATGTGCTATCTCCAGTTTCCAAGGTGCATAGGAAGTCAGTTCATTTGCAAACCAAACTTTTCAATGGCTTGCATATTCAAGGACCATGTGTGCTCAAACAAAGAGGTGCAATGGTTGTGAAGGCGTCTGCAGAAATAGATGGTGCAGAGCCAGAAAAGACCACCGCGGCTCCTTCAGAAACCAAAGATGAAAGCTTATCTGTTGAAGAGCTTCCATTGGAGTCAAAACTTCAGCTGCAACAGGACCAGAAAATTAAGATGAAGTTGGCTAAGAAGCTCAGACTCAGACGAAAGAGGCTTGTTAGGAAACGACAGTTGAGGAAGAAAGGTCGATGGCCACCTTCAAAGATGAAAAAGAACAAGAATGTATGATCTTTTAACCTCGTGATATAAGTGTTTTACCTTTCAAAATCCTGTTGTATTTGTTTTGATGATGGCAATTTGAGATTGTCATTCAGTTTTTTGTTTCTTACCGTTACTTGAATAGATGGATTATCGTCTACTTGTATTTGTTGCTGTAGTAATTACTTAGAAGGATCAAATCATGTTGTGCAGCTTGGTTTATTTTTAAGGGGTTGAGCAGTAAACCATATTATATGTTATTTAAATCAGGAAAAACTTATACTGAAATGGTTTCTATAAAATAATTTCTGACCTAAATCATATTATATAACCATAACTGATACAGTTAAGGATGAGAAAGTAATATTTTTTAGAGTAGTGATTAATAATCTCATGTATTTGCACATTGTGTTACTGAGTGCTAGTCTTCTTTAATCGACACAACACTTTCTAATTCTTAACGCAAAGGAAATCTGTTAGTCTTGTCCAATATGACAGTATCTATTGTCTAATATTGATGCAAAGGAAGTCATTTTGTTGTTTGGAACGAAGTCTGGAGATTTACATGTGAAGCTAGTATGAGAGGCCATGGAGATTAATATGTGAACAAAATGTGGAGATAAACATGACTCCAAGATTTACATTATTATGTTTTAGGAAAAATTCCATTGAAGGTTGGTTAAGTTGCCACACCGCTTACCTAGAAAGAAATAGTTTTATCCACGACGGATGGACCTTGTATGTCACTATTTACTGTTGAATCGCCTGAAAATTTTGGGTGCTATAACGTTTTACATGGGTGAAAAGGGAATGCTTAGGGTGTGTAATTGGAGAAAAAAATTCTCTTGTTTTTTATCTCTCTAGTTTTGTAAAATTTGGAAGGGAAATTTATCTCCACAAACACTTGAAAATATAAAAAAACGCGTTTAGTTGATATTTGTATTTTCTATTTTGAAGAAAGGGAAGGAGAGTTGTAGGTTACAAAAGAAAACAAGGAAAACAACTAAAATTTGTTTTTTAGTTTTAAGTTAGGAAAATAGAGGATTTTGTGTTTTGCAAAACCTTTTCTGTTGGAAAACATGGAAAACGTTAATTTGAACGTGATCTCTGTTTTCCTTTGTTTTCCACAAAACATTTTGTAGAAAACAAGGGTGTTTTCCCCGAACTAAACGCACCCTTAGCGTCCAATCCGTTCATTAAGAGAAAAATAAAACAGCCCCCTTAGATTACTTTAAATTTTGATGTCTTATATGGCAAGATATATGGATATTTATAGCTTTGATCGAGTACAATACATAAGTGCTTATATCATTTGAGGTATGACATCATTGCGTATGTCTTTATTTCACACTAAGCATAGTTAAAACAATAAAACACACTTAACACAATATTGTACATAATATAACTAAACATTAAATGTTTAGCCTTCTTTATGGACTCCAGCGAGTATCAGGATGTGTGGCTCGTCTTCATACGGGTCCATATGTGCACCTCCAAATGGGTTATCATCATCTGATGAAAAGAGTAGATTATCGTCTTCGTCGGAAGACGTTTCTATTTCAATTTCGAGATGATTACTTTTCCACGCATATGTTGCTTCTACCCATTTGAGTGCATCCTGATGATCATCATCCCATGTTAGCATGTTCCATAAGATGAAAAAAAGGGAACTTTTCTAGATAAACAACGTTTTCTCTTGCCATGGAATTCCTAGTCTCAACATAAAGGTGTATGTTTTTTTCTCAGATTTTCGGCTAGACGGATTAACATAGTTTCACTCATGAACAAAGCAGTATGGGGAGTGGTAAACAAGTGACCCTTAGCTACGAACGGTATTTGGTGGTAGAAAAGACCCTCGTCTTCAAAACATTACTAGTATGCACGGTTTACTTGAAGTGGTGGTTAACCATCTTGTCCATTGAAAAACTACCTAGTTTCAAACTCATGGGTGTGGCAGATCTATAGAAATGTGTAAGAACTAAGAACTAAGAAGAAACTATAGAGAGTAGTAGAGAAAACACTTAGGGTCGTTTCTTTTTTTCCTTAACTAAGGGTTTAGTGGGTCTCACGTCTGTTAATGCCTCTTAATGGGGAGAGTCTCAATTTTTATCCCTTCTGGATATAGAGGGAATAAGGGATTTTTATGCGCTCCACTTAAAAAAGTAATAATATTAAATGGCAAGTGGGTCCAATCCGTTTACTAAGGGAAAAATAAAACAGCCCCCTTAGATTACTTCATATTTTGATGTCTTATATGGCAAGATATATGGATATTTATAGCTTTGATCGAGTACAATACATAAGTGCTTATGTCATTTGAGGTATGACATCATTGCGTATGTCTTTATTTCACACTAAGCATAGCTAAAACAATAAAACACACTTAACACAATATTGTACATAATATAACTAAACATTAAATGTTTAGCCTTCTTTATGGACTCCAGCGAGTATCAGAATGTGTGGGTCGTCTTCATACGGGTCCATATGTGCACCTCCAAATGGGTTATCATCATCTGATGAAAAGAGTAGATTATCGTCTTCGTCAAAAGACGTTTCTATTTCAATTTCGAGATGATTACTTTTCCACTCATATGTTGCTTCACCATTGGCCTATCCTTCAATTCCATGCAAACTATCCATTCCTCAACGTCTTCCATATCTATGACTTATGGAGGTTTCCCAAAGAAGCATTGTGCTTCTTCTACTACCTCTTTGAAGATAATTCATCTGGGAACTTTAGCAATTCTTGAGCCACATGTGGTTAAGGCTGTATTTCCCATAAGAGGTTTCTATGCCAAGGAAATGGATTGTGGTTACCCTAACTTCTATTTTCTTTTTGGACAACATAATCTCATACTTGGTGACTAAAGAATAGAACTTTGAAAGTAATTTTGCATGGGACTGTTCGTTTGGAGAAATATTTGATAGAATCAACTCGAAGATGTCATTGCTTTTTGAAAACCCTAAGAGCAAAGGGTACCATAACTCAAGTTATAAAATAACACAGCGCAACGTCAGCGCCACATCATCTCAGCACCAAATAACATAACACCAGGAAATCATAACACCAAATAACACCACTTTTTACAAATTTACAAATTCTACCCTCAACAAATTCATTTATTAAACATTCAAACATTTTATTAATAAAACAAAACATTACAATACAAAATAAAAACATTACAATAAAAAAATGACATAATAGAAATTACGAAATGAAACATACGAAATAAAATACGATAAGTAGATAATTTAAACTAGTCGGTATCATTTGGATCGGTTGGCGGATGTTGCAACTTATATTTCTCTTTGATTCTTTGTTTTTCCATTTTGATGAAATACGCCTCCTCCGGATCAATTTCACTCATTTTCACACCGAGGAATTTAAATTCTTTCAAACGCGTAGCCGTCTCGTCTTTCATTCTAGCCGCTTCGTACGCCATTTGGGCCGCTTCCCGTCTCATACGAAGCTCGGTAGTCATAGATTCTAAGTTGCTTGACGCACTTCCACCGGTGCTAGTCGATGTATCGGACTTTTGTTTTTTGGCATTCCTTTGTTTCCCGGCAGGACGTGGACGTACATCATCACCAAATAGCTCTTGGTTGCTTTGACCGGGGACGTCTCCGGTTAAGTCAATCGGTGCCGGCGCGTCCCATTTTGGACACTTCTTCAAAATTAACCACGCTTCCTCTTGAGTAAACGGCATACCTTTATGCTCGTCACGATACATTTGTCTAGCGTGCCTTATATCATCCAATTCATTTTCACCACTCTTTCTCAAACGTGCGGCTCGTTTGTAAGCCGCTAGAAACTTTTGGCAATTTCCATTCAACGTATGCCACTTGCTTGTTATCATATCCTTGTTACGAACTTGAAAATTTTTCCGGTTGAACTCGTTCATAACCTTATACAAAAAAGTGATGCCCTTTTGAGAAACTCCAATATTCCTATCTTCGGAAACGGCCACCCAACACACGGCAAGTAAAACTTCCTCTTCTGGTGTCCAACGTAACGTAGTCTCGCTCACGTAGGGATTTTGTTTCATCAAACACCTCGTCGACTAGTCGTTTTTTGCCTTTTTTTTTGCAACACGTTTACCTCCACGTTTGGATTTTCGTGGAGACGTAGCTTCGGGTTCCACTTCCACACTAGCCGCTTGTGAGGATTGGGTTTGTGGTGTTGGGGGTGTTTGTTGCTCCGCGTTATTTTGTTGCCACAAATACAACAATTGTTGTTGTTGTTCGAATGACAAGTTACCAAATGGGTTAGGATTTGAAGAAGACCCGACGTTCGGGTTAGCGTTAGCATTTACAATACCCATCAAATTTAAAAAACTTGAATCGTCTCGTCCCGACATGGTTTTGATTTTGTGAGAATATGAGTGTACGAGTTATTTTTTTTTTTTGCTTGTGAGAATATGTTGTATAAACTTCTTGTTGTTGTTGATTTATAAGGTTGATTTTTTTTTTAAAGCAACTAGCCGTTACATTCAAACGGTCATTTGATTTCTTTTTTTTTTTTTTTTTTTTTTCTTTTCCCTAAATCTAGCCGTTACATACAATTTACAAGGCAAGGGGTTTGTTTTGCAACGTTTTTGATTCTGCACCTCCACGTTACAACGCACGTTGCTGCGTTAACTTGGGCATCAACGCAGGAATAACGCGAAGGTGTAGGAAATGGCCATAACGTGCGTTGAAGTGTTGCTTGGTTGCCACATAGGAATAACGCAAGGGAGACGTTATCACTCCCTTTGCTCTAAAATATATAGTTGCAGTATGCACCGGCAGAATGCAGCGGCACTACTTTTCATGTAAATGAATACAAACACATTGTGGACCTGTGAGATTACTGACACATGTTGCACCAACAAACACAATCAAACTACTCCGCTAGGCCATAAACAAAAAGCAAGAACTTATTATCTGTGCACGAACGAACATCCCTGAGAGACTTCTATTGATCAACACAAACAAATGCATAAAGAACTTTTATTACACGCTTTAGCCATCACATTTTTTTATTTATACTTTACAAATACTTGTTTAAATTGAGGAAACATAATCAGTTGTAGTTGTGATCTGTGTGATATCAGAGTCATCAGTTGTAGTTGTGATCTGTGTGATATCAGATTTTGTTAATACATCAAAACAAGTTAAAGAATGTGGAAGGAGGGTGACATCCATATCTTTCCCAGCATTTTCAACTAAGCTCCTTATAGGTGTAATCTGCATTCGAGCAAAAAAATAATAATTCATTGATACATATTCTAAAGCAATAAACATACTATTTCCAATCAGTACAAAAGTGCAACAATTCCCCGCTCTGGCAGAATTGGGTGTTGGTAGAGAAGTGCAAAAATTATACTATCCTCCATATTCTAAATTGAGGTGGCAATTTCAAACCACTTACCATAACTGGTTAGATTTGAATGAAATTTATTGTATCTCTTAACGGCTGAAAAGGGTAAAACCTTAAAATTTTGATTATAAATTGAAAATGGTCAAATGGGTTGAAATTGACCCAAAGCGTATTCACATCTTTACAACCTTTTAAATAATTTAACTTAATGAATCAGCTTACTATTTCACTTATATAATTATTAGATGTATTTGATACACTTTTTATTAATATAACTTAAGAAAAATGGGACAAAGAAATGTTAGTGGATCTACCCAATCCGACCCATTTTGACCTGTATATAAAACTACTTTCTTGACTAAAGATTTTACATAGTTTCTCCCCATGTTGATAATTTAAAACTTCTCCATTAATTAATATCTTAAAATACTTAATTTAATAATTTTTTCCTTTTAATTGTATGTATATCCTCAATGCTGCAATTGGAAAGAGCATGTAAATAGAACATAGTTCTTGCTTCTTCATCGTAATCATCTGTGAATTTTTTATTTGTGATAAACGAGCTATAATTACACCTATTTTTATTTCCGGTCCACCAAGAAATTTTCCGAATTCCAGATTTGATCAGCCAAGATCATTCGTACAACATCCAAAAGATTTTTTTTTTCCTATTTTCTAAAAGTTGAATCGGGTCATCTTTTTTTGTGCTTAAAGTGAAGAAACTTATTTCACTTAGCTCACTTCAGGAAGGTACTCATTTTGACACTAATAAATTGAAATGGATAGATGGATGGGACACAGGATAGAGAAGATCAATTCCATTTAGAGAATGCAAAATAGTTACCTTTACTCTCAAGTAGTGTTTCTTATCGACTGGGTCCTGAAACAAAATAGCTGAAGCCTGAAGTGAACTTGATGAATTGGATTGAAGTGTTGAACTGAGAAGAGTTGCACCGTTTGACTTCTTGAAAAAGTGTTGCATCCAATAACTTGGTGTCCCATATGATTGTGATGAATCAAAAACTATTGCATCTGGCTGCCACCTTAATAATATAAAATACTTTCCATTATTAGAGTGCTCGATACTGAAAATAAACAATATTTCATCTTCTACATAGATATTTAAATTTTGAGTATCTTATATGGCTAAAAATAAAGACCAATAGTGACATTCTTATATATTGTTGAATCAAAATTTTGAAGATGACAACTTGATCAGCCATAAAATCTATTTTAATAATGTATAACTATAATTATATAATATATTATACTATAATTATATATTATTACTGTTATGAACAATAAAAATGTGGGTATAGAAGTGTATCATAATATTTCTTAAATAACTAGCTTGGCTGCAGCGGCTATGGTACCGATTATGTACCCGTAAAGACTCCACTAATCAGAATCATGGTCACTTTTATCCGGAGCACTAAAACTGATTATTACCCGCCATAGTAAACAATGATAATAAGGCAAATCCAAATACCCCCTTAATGGATGTACTTTTTTAACTAAAATTGCTCCAAAGAGTAGACAAGTAAAACTTTTTTAGGGTAAGCTAGAACAGTATTGGTGAAATACATTTTAGTTTATTGGGGGACGGGAGCGGTGTATTTTATCTGCTTTAAGAAAAATGATATAGAGGGACTAAGAAATCATACTTTATGTTGTTCTTGTTTACAAACAGAGGTGCATAACTCGCCATTTCAACAGCATCACTGCAATCAACGAAAGGAATCAAAGATGAAAATGAAATAACATATATTTTGATGTTATTTAACTTCTGTAAATATGTACAAAGTTTCACTCTTTTTTTTTAAGGAAAAGCAAAGATATATATCTTTGACTGACAGAACCTGTTCTTTTCTAGGCCAATAAGGAATCCAGCTTCCCCCAGTGATGCTAGAAGACTTCCCATACCAGCATCCTTTCCAGTCACAGCATACTCGCTCACAAAAGCCTGAAAAAATTGAAAAACCACGGAACTTCTGATGAATATTATATCACAAAATGTGTTGTTAATACGTTACAAAAGACAAATTCACAAACCTTTGGACCAGTACGTGATGTATGATCGAAGGCCTTAGCCAGAGAAAATACAGTGCTTGCATCGCTATAAATCTGACCAAGCAAATCAAAGCCAAAGAAACAGATATCATAAGAAATTAATCTCACTTGGAATACATATCAATATAAAAAGGAGGTTGACCATTGATCATAGAATCTTACATGATAATCATACATATCTGCAGGATGATCCAATGGTTTACTTGATGCATCACAATTAGAAATCATTTGGATGTCTGGATAAGCTTTTCTTATTGCAGCATAAAACTTAAGGTAATTTTCTGGTTCAGATTATACGTAAGTGCATGTATTAGCTTTCAAGATAATCTACAGTTTATATGTTACTAGTATATCATTAGTAAAGAGGTGTGCATACCACGATAGTGAGGCTTGCCACAGTCCTCATTCCCAATAGCAACATATTTCAAATCAAATGGCTCCGGGTGCCCCATAGCAGCTCGAACAGATCCCCATGTTGAATTGGAAGAACCTCTAGCAAACTCGATTCCATCAAGGGCTTCCTGGATTTTGAAAACGGTTTAGAATGTACATGATTCATAATAAGAATTTGGAGGAAGCAAATCGACCCATTTACTTATGAATGGGTAACGAATGGGTTAATTCAGATTTTGCTTTATCACTAAAAGGTCAAATGAGTAAAATCAAAACAATTAGCTTAACCTGAAGTTGTTTCAGTAAATCTTATTGATAAAAAAAAAAAAAAAAAAAAAAAAAAAAAAAAAAAAAAAAAAAAAAAAAACATTATCAATGAACTATCATACTCCTTTAAATCCTATCTGACATACTAATTATTAGTAATATATAGTAATATTTTGGGAAAAAAGGTGTTCAAGTGTTATTAACATTGAAACAAAAATACTCGCTACCTGACCCACCCATTTGGGCACCTTTTGTGAAAGTTATTTTGAGATCCTAAACATGGAAGTTTATATCATAGGTAGAATTTTGGCATACATGTGTCTGCTTCCGATCATTAACAAGCATAGAGAAAGAATAGGTCAACAGAACATACTTGCACATAAGGTTCGATGAGTGAGGGATCGACAGACTCTTGATGGCTGACTCCTTTATATTCAAAAGAAAATATGCCAAAAGAAAGAAAAAAAAAATTATTATAATGCTTAGATTATAAATTAAGTATTTTCTTCAGAATGTGATTCACATTACCATTGTTAAATACCCATATTGGTGCTGCACCCAAATCTTCAGCCAACTGTAGAAACAAAATTTGAACATGATAAAAAAGTGTGAATTTTTTGAGAAACACGACACCAAATGGATGTGTAGTATTTTTACCAGGAAAAATTCGTAGTGACCGAGAGCATCATCAGTCCAGTAAAACCATACATCACCATAATGACCTGGTCTCTCCTCCCATGGCCCAACAGTTTCCTTCCAGCGAAATGCGTTCTTTAGATACTCTCCTTCAACAAAGCATCCACCTGATCCAATAATTTCCGAGAAAAGTGATCACCATAACTCAATTTCTTTTATCCATAACTTTCAGAAGGTATTGGCAAGATGGACGGGTCATAGGGGCAAATATAATACTTGGTACATGTAGGTCCGGGGTTGACCATAAACAAGTTCTTTCAACAAAAGCAGAAAAACTAAAGTCGGTGTCGACTATGGTTTAGGGGGTATTATGAAACAAACAGACACGTTCATAACTAACTGGTCAAAATCCCCACCTCTAATGTTTATTACGTCTCATGTTATCTTACCTCTAGTGTGTTTGTTGGATTGTTAAATGGTTCTCTTTCATCTATACCTTTTTTACCCTACACTCATTATCTATGAAAGAATGTTTATAGGAAATGATAACCACAAATAGTTACCTGGAAATCTGATAAATGCAGGCTCCAAATCTTGTACCATCTTAAATAGATCATTCCGGAAGCCATGACCCTATTATAACCAAAAAATTATTTTAAAAACATATAATGATTACTAAAATGTCATTATTAGCTAAAATAGCCAATAATCAAGATTTTATTGCCATCAAATTTACATTAGTACCACCATAACATGTATGATGAAAGGATAAGTTGTATTTAGTACAGGACATTCCAATATGGGAACTGTACGTGAACTTTTCATAAACTGTGGAAAACATGAAGTGCTGGTGTATATATTCAATCAAGTAAAGAACAGAAAACCCTAACCTTGTATGTATCGTCAGGCATTAACGAAACTTGATCAAACCATATCACTCCCTTTTTGTTAGTCTGTAACTGTAGTCTAGCATTTTTGTTGGTTGCTTTTGCTTCTAGTTTAGCAACCACCTTTGTCCAGTTTGATACATCAGTTTCTCTACAAAAACAATAGATCTCTATCATTTCATGGAAATGCTTCAAGTCCCTTTAGCAGAGAAGGTTCTAAAAAGTTCAACTAAGATGACAATGTTGGGTCAATTTGAGATATGTTTTATCCCGAACAATTTAAATGGGCTAAAGAAAAATTTGCTTAAATTTAAAAAGGGTCAAATGGTCAAAAGCAACTCTGAAATTCATTCTGAATGCAAACACATCTATGATCATTTTATTAATAATTTTAGATAATTATTGTAATACTTCAATTAATGTAATTATGGTTAGCACATTTATTATTTTAGGAAAAAAAATTGAATAGACAGTTCTTTCTGGCTCTACCCAACCCAACGCACTGAAAAATGACCAACCAATTTGACCCGTTACACACACCATTTGGGTCCATCTATTTTTCCACCTCTGTAGAGTACGTACATGATGTTAGTAGAAGCTAGTGATTGCATGCCAATGGAGTCGGTCAATGATACGGACACATTGATGGATTCAGGTGATCGAATATGCAACACTAAATTGTAGGTCTTCCCTTGTTCAATATTCTGAAAGAAAATGGATACGACAATTGCATATTAGTGAAAATACTGGAGCATAGACTCTAATAGTTTTCATTATAATCGATCATCCATCCGCCAACAAAAATAATCATGTTTCACATCCTAATTCAAATGAGTTATTTGGATGGATGTTCAATTATACAATATTATAATTTAATGTGCGAACATTTTTTGCATCTACCATGGTTTGCTTCTTTTTATTGGCACGCCAAGTACATTTAGTGTCTGTGTATATAGTTTGTCAACTTTCAAGTTCAAAAATAATGACAACTCTTACATGAATTTAACAATAATGCTATTAAAGAGAAGGAATAGAAACTGAAATCCGTAATAAATTCACCAGAGAAAGAACAGGTATAACTCTTACCATTCCCCAGTAACCAGGGTTAAATATACCAACACCACCAGCTGGGCAATTTTTGTCACACAGCACCTCCATCCGAAGTGCAACAGGATTTCTCTTAAAGGGTGAGGAAAGGTCTGTTGAAACTCTTACCAATGAGTCATCCCCAATTAATGACCAAGGATCAATAAGTGAAGGAGAATGTTGTCCCCCAGCTTCAAAGCCTATTTAAAGAAATTAAGAAGAAATCAATATGTGTAATATCTCTAGTTTAGGGAAGATAAATTTTGGGTAAAATTAGAATTTTGTAAAAAATGCTAAAAATGTAAATCTTTGGGTGTACCTCTGTTGTTTACCAACTCTGCCCACAAACCACCTGCACCAGCATGATTAATCTCCTGTATGACACAATACAGTTATGAAATTGAAAATTTGAAGTTCATAACAGATAAGAATTACAATATGTACCTCAAAGAAAACACCAAAAAGGGTTTCAGGTATCTTCCTTATGGAACCTTTCGAAGCGTTTACAACCAGCAATGCATTTGTATCCAACAAAGAAGCCGAACATAGACATAAAACACAAACCCCGATTAAAAGCCCAAGTATGAGAGCATGGTTATCGCTTCGTGTACCCATTATACGTTCAATGGGCAGTCTCGTCTTTCCAGTGGCCTATTATAACAATGAAACAAGACAGGGATATATAACAAATTCTGTTACAATAAACTAAAGTAGCAGTAAAGCAAAAAGAGAATTCAACTTCTTTAACAACCTACAGTCATCCCCAACTTAATCTCTATTTATAGAATAATAGATAACAATGAAATTCTTGATATATTCCCGCATCCTTTTTAGCTATAATTTAGGTACAAAGAATAAAAAGGTATATATTTTGTGACGAGTGTAATATCACCCGTCACCATTAAACATGTGAATACAGCATACTAAGTACTGCTCACAAGCAAGTGGCAACCATCAATTTGCAGCATTTCATTTCTGATTTCTTTCCCCTTATCAAAGGAAAAACCTGTGACTTTAGTAGTCGAAATGGTTGTAATCATGATTTTTACATGTCCAAAAATATTAGACGTAATTTTAAATGGTTACCTTTTTTGGAAATTTTAAATGGTTAACTTCAATTCTTGGAATGACATGAAAAATTTAAATGCTTACCTTTTTTGGAAATATTAGACGTAATTTTAAGTTTTAACATGTGTTGCGACAAACCGACACACATAAAACTTTATTACTGTTTGGCCCGATATGTCATTTCTTGTGACGAGTAAACACTAGAAGTACTAAATAGTTATATTGTGATGTACAAATTAGAGCTGCACTGCACTACTAGGTCACATCTTATCCCGATATATAATCAGAAAACAAAACAGAGCATAATCAAACATCTATTTCATCTAAATAGACAAACATGCGAACATCATAATGACAGAATAAAACTGCACTAACAATCACAAATTCATTCATACCAATCTCCCAAAGTCAAAAAGTTCAAATATTTCTATTTTTAGACATCGGGTGAGTAACAATAAATACACACCCTACCCATATTAAAATAAGCACTATTCCTCTGCCTAGAATTTGACTTTCACTTAAAAGAAGCCACCTCCAATAAATATTAAAATATGATAATCATTAATCAATTATGAATGAAAATAAGCAGTTTATAATCAATGATCAGAAAGAACATAATCCAATATATCATTAAAAAGGAACATATTTATATTACAAAAAGAAGACAATTCAAAAACTTACTTGGATACATGCAGAGCCCAAAAACAGAGAAATGAATTGATGAAACAAAAATTAATAAGTATGCAAAGTTTAAATAGGTGAATTGTGGGGCTATTGGTGAAGAAACAGTGAACTAGTGTATCATCATTCAGTGTGAAGGTGTGATTGCTTAACCAAGAAAATAATATTTTATATAAAAATATGAAAGAAGATATTATTTTGGGTAAAATGTAGAGAAGAAGTCAAGAAGGTTTGTTTGTTTGATGAGAATATTTCTATATGTTGTTATTAACTTAGCTTCAACGTAAGCAAACCAAACCAAAGTGTCTTTCTTTCTTATCCCTTAATGTTTTAGTTTTGATAAGTCTTCAAAGTCTCTTTATGTTTAGGAAGGAAGTCCCAACTTGCACGCCTTCATCTCCCCACCTTTGTCACTTCTATAAGTGTTTTACTGTTATTCGTCACATTTTCTTTTCGCGTGTGTTACAACGTATATTATTTATGGGTTCAATGGTTAACTATAGGGATTACTATAATTTTCGTCTTGTTAAGGATACTTTTGATGCAAATTTCGTACAACGGATTGGGTTTATCCTTTATATCCATTTTAGGCC
>LBNU01028515.1:53162-70274 GCA_014162995.1 Artemisia annua
ACCCAGTGAGATCAATTTGAAGTAGAGGTGGAAATATCAACCTCTCTTCTTATGAATAGGTTGATTCAGATTCTGTTTTATCTCTAGCTGGTTAATCAGACTATTTTTTATTATTATTTATTATTAGATTTTGGTTATAGGGAAAACCCGAGCCGCCTTTGGTGAGAGGTAGGTAAACCCCCGACTCCACAGATCACCCTGCAAGACTCATGGAGCCTGGTAAATCACTAGGCCTCCACAATTGTGATTATATGGCTAAGGCGGGTGGCCGGTTTGTAGCTAACAGAATTTGAACTTGAAACCTCTTAATGAGAACCCTTGACTACCCTCTTGGGGTTGGGTTAATCAGATATTTCAAAAGATTAAAAATAAAACGGATTAGAAGTTGTCCAAAGAGTACTTTTCATGCATAAAATCTCCCAGGTATATTCAAAAGGTAATTTAAATTCTTACTGAGAAATATATATATATATATATATATGTAATAATATATATAAGCCCAAGTATAATATAATCTAAACAGTTTGAAACCTCATAAAAAAAGTGTATCTGGTCAAACAAGTCCGACCCTACAGGAATATAACTCATATTGACCAGATGTCTTACTCACCCCACCCGACCCTTTTGCTTCCTCTAGAATTAAAGAAAGGATATGGCAAGTACCATTTAAGATTGGTTAACTGTAGGAAGCCTTCTTCAACTAAGTACAAAAAGCGACCAGGTGTAGCAATGAGAACATCTAATTCATTCCGAAGACTTTCCAGTTGAGTTTTCTGTTTGAAACCACCAGTTGCAATCATTGAACGGAAAGGCACACCAGATTTTGACATCAGTCTGCAATTGCGTAATACCTGCAACAATAAATTATGTACAAAACCAAAATGAAATCACAAGTAAATAGAAACTTCCTGTATGATGTATCCTATCTCGAGACAAAATGGGGGGGGTCAGTTAACGAGTCTGCTGAGGTTGGGGTAAAAAATGGAAGATTCTTTAGGGCGGGCCATAATGGGTCAGTTGCAGCTGAGCTAACCGACAAATACTTTTTGCTTTTCTTGGGCTCTGTAAATAGGTAATGAGTTTAATATTATTGTATATTGTTACAACGATAATCCATATTTATAGAATATTTAGGAATTTATATTTAATACACTTTGGATTACATTGATACCATTTGACCCATTCAAACTGTTTTAGAATTATATTTTATATCTAAATTTCACCCATATGCTCCTTTTGATATAGTATGCTAAAAGCAATCCGCCCCTTTACACATAAATGGATCGAAAGTACAACATCTATTCTCTTATCTCAGAATATAAAGACAAAATTAAGTTATTGGTGGTTGAGCATGGAAATTGATGATATATGGAAAGGAAAGGTATTACTAATAACAATATATGATCTAACCTGAGAAGCCAACTCAGCAGTAGGTACCAATATAACAACTCGAGGACTTTCAGGTAAGGATTTAGTAATTCCTTGGAGTTCATCTTGTCTAATACACTGGATCACTGGTAAAAGATAAGCCAACGTTTTCCCAGAGCCACTTTGGTCAGCTATGATGCAACTCTTTCCATTAATAACATGTGGGAATGACATAGCCTGCATTCACCTTTGATGTTCAATAAAAAGTACACTTGTTTACCAAAAAACTGAAAGAGACTGGAGCAACAAGACATACACCCGGAACATGGGCCTTGTTCATTTTACCATATTAAGAACAAGGATCAAATGTGTGAGTACCTGAATATGTGAAGGGTTTGCAAGAAGCTGACTGTTTAAAAACTGAAACATGTAGTCGGCGCATCCAACATCCTTAAAAGATTTTCTGCTATAAAAATCACTAGTGGCATTCGATTTCCTAAGTTTACTTGATGTCCCACCAAGTTCCCCTGCCCTACTTTTTGACACATCATTGTCTCTTATAACATTGAATCTATTTTTATTAGCTGAATGTGTTTCCTCTTGCCCCTTAACAACAGATCCACTACGCGAACTATCATCTTTTTGGTCCTTTTCTGACGAGGATACCCTGCTAAGATCCCTTACCTTACCAACTCTCAATCGGTCAAAACTTCGAGATACCCCCTTGCTACTAGCTGCAAAGTTGTATAAATTTTCTTATTAGAGATGTCACGATTGCTTGAAATTAAACTTTATGACTATATTCAATATTTTCCATCTCTTTTACAACATGTTCCCTAGATGGTCTTCTCTGACCAGACAATTAAGATGAAATTTTGGCATGTTCATCATTAAAGAAAGTGATTGCAATGACTTGAAAGATCAGTATCAGATAACCAGTAATTTTGTTTTTATCTTAAGACAAAAATTAGTTGCACTTCATTACCTAAATATCATAATCAGTATGGTGACCCCAAATCGCAATAATCAGTTTAAATGAACATCTTTGCAAACCTTAAGTTGAAGACACTCTGTAATCAAGTTATGTATTTTAAGGCTAGCAATATGTAACTCTTCATAGATCACTAAAAGCTATGGGCTATGGCGTTTTACAGAATTTGCTTTAAACATTGATTATATGAAATGCATATATTAGGCAGCTTCTACCTAGAATAGTTAACGGGTTAGAATATAATACTAATATAACAAACGGATACCAAGAGACTGGAATCGTATATTCTAAAAGTATTTGTTGCAGGAACGTATGGGGGTGTTTGTTTAAGCTTATATAGCATAAGCCGTGTTGGGCTTATATAACATAAGTCACAATTTTGTTGCTTATTTTGACACTTATGGGTTTATATAACATTGTCAATGTTATATAAGCTCATAAGTGTCAAAATAAGCCACAAAATTGTGGCTTATGTTGTATAAGCCGAACTCATATAAACTAATAAGCCCATATATAAGCCGAATCATGTATGAAAAAGAAAAAGCTTTAGAAAATCACACGTGGGCATCATATGAGTTTGTGTAGGATTTCTTGTCGATCAAGTAATATAAAACACGTGGACTCAGATACATGACGTTTTTATAAAGGCGCTTCTTGGCAGTGAACAATAATTCTGGTTTATGTTTGACATCAAAGTGCCAGAATATGCAATTTCCGGAGAAGTAAAAAAACAAGCCTGCGGTTATATACATGAGCATACAATAATTGGTAGTAAAAGGGGTGCTTGGATTAGATTATTTTATGGGCTTATCAGCCTACTGAGATTGGAAAACTTTTTTGGCTTATGAACTGCTTATCACATTGAGCTTAATAAGGCGACAAGACCAATGAAAATAAAGTTAGGGGAAATGAAAAGAAGCACCTGGTCCTTTAGAAGAAGGATTTGCAGCAGGTGGTTCCCACTGAAGAACTTGTTTAGAAGGTATATTATCATGGTCATTGTCATCTCCCCAAATAATAAACTTATCCCCAGTCTCCTCATCTACCAGTTCATATGCACCACGTGTATCTAATGATTTCTTACTATATCCACCTCCAGCTGCTACTACTACTATTCTTCTTCTTCTTCTTCTTTCGACTTGAGTTTTATTATTCAACCAATTCACTTTTGTTGACAAGCTGCTGCTGCTGGTGGTGAATTTTGAATTTATTGCCGGAAGGGATGATACTGGTTTTAGAAGCATTTTGTTTACGACAAAAATATAGGAAGATAATGTTTCTATTTCTTTAGTACTTAACGGGTCATTATTATCCCTTTTTCTATATCAAACGGGTAACCCAAACTCCAAAACTGAAGGCAATTCTCGACACGACACGAACCTGACATGAAGTTAAACAGGTTTGGGTTAAAAACAGGTCAACCCGTCTAACCCATTTAATAAATGGGTCGTGTTTGGGTTGAGTAAGTATTAAACATGTCAACTCGTGAATCAGTTTAAGTATATAAGAGTATAAGACTCTAAAAATGAATATATGTGGATTAAATTTATTTTGTTATGTACTTAATATGAGTGAGTTGTGATTATACCTCAGATATCATTGAAATTGACGCTTATAATTCAAAAAATTGTCGTATAGTTATTTGTATGGTATTTTTATCATATTTTAGATCCTTATATCATCTTTGCATTTAAACTAGTTAAATCAACAACCACCAACCTTATTCACTAGTTGACCTATTTACTTAAACAAGTTAAACAGGTCACAAACGGGTTACACGTGTTATGCAGGTCTAGGTTAGGGTTCAGTTTCTGGACACGATTAATAAATAGGTCGTGTTTAGGTAGAGGTTATACTAACCCGCCAACACGTGAATGGTCAACACGAACACGACTCGATTGCCTCCCTTACTGAAAACACACACAACTAAAGCCAACAAATCATTTTACTTTATTAGAGGGTCTTGTGGTTTAAACACCACCTGACGAGTTTTGTACTTTTGTCATCTTACTTCTGTATTTTGTCTGTACATCACTTTGACAAATTTACACTTACTTTTTATGTGACATACGCACTCTTTCTTCTTCATTTATTATTTTACTCTCTCTCTCTAACATCATCAAATTCTTAACCACCACAATCACCACTACCACCACTACATATGGTCAAGCCATCACCACCACTACAAACCAACTCCAACTAAACACCACTGCCGCCACTTATGCTCATACTAACACATACATCGTTCACCTCCACTCAAACCACCATCACCGCCACCTTGGGACAAACCATCTCAGTGGCCACTCCGGTCTGATCAAAATCTAAATCCAATAATGACTTACTATTGTACAACAACAAAAAGAGATAAGATACACAGGTAAAAGATGGATGAACAAAGGAGAAAGATGGTTGATACACATGCGTGAGTTTGGATTTAGTTAAAAGTTAAAAGACCGGAGTGTGTTGGGTTTGTTTTTAGTATGTGTGAGTTTGGATTTAGATCTATGTTTTTTGGCAGAGGTTATCGAGAGAATTATGTGTGAGTTTGGATTTAGATCTACGTTTTTTTTTGTAGAGGTAGGAAAGTTTTAGAAGTGAATATGTGTGAGTGAGAGAGAAATAAAGACAACAAATATAAATACTTTTCTTGTTATCCCTATTTTTCACAGCATTTTATATTTTCAAAGCTACAATACCTATTAAAGTAAAACACACATTTAATAAGACGAAAAGTAAGTCAGTGGTGTTTAGTTCCTAAAATAGTGGTGTGTCATCCCACAGATCCTTATTAAAACATACAAAATGATAAAACTATATTTATAAAAATTATATTTATCAAAAGCGAAAGTAAAAAATATCAGTTGTTTACAATTGTAAAAGTTGAAGATTGCAAAATAAAAATGTTAAAATCCATTTTGCATACATACAACAAATAACTTCCTGCTGTTTGTAGCAGGATGTTATTCCCATATTAATATATTCTTACTAATAAAAAAAATAGAAAGTAATGTAATCACTTATTTATATATTTGTTAAAATTTATATGTGAACTTAACTTATTTGATTTCGGCTTATATTTTTATATGTCAAAATTTCTAACTTATACCATAATAAGTTTATAAGACTTTAAGTCTGAAAATAAGCCAGAAAATTTAAGCTTATGAAATCATAAGTCAAACAAAATAAGCTCGTAAGCTCACATATACATGTAAACAAACACTCCCTTAAATAGCTAATCAGAATATAATGAACAAACTTTCCTCGCTTTCTCTTACCTTGCCACTCCCAATTCTTTCACATCACCATCATGCGGAGTCATTCTATGACCAAAGCCAGGAAAAATAATTAAAATATGCAATAACTATTTTCAGTGAAAAACCTAAAGAGCGGTATACCCTATCGTATAATAATATATTTTCGGTAAATCCGAGTGACGAACTCTTGGGGAACAATATGAATTCAAATAACTTAATTAAAATCCTAATTAGCTAATAATATATTTTCGGTAGTCAATTGCATTGCTCATGTTCGAAATTTTTTTAGACATCCTATGACTTTACCTTATTTGTTTTAACTTGTTAGCATTAAAGTGTTGGTCATTGATACGTATAAGAACATTGTAATAGATTGTATTAGTGTAATAAAATAATTTAAAGAGATTGGGCTTAGTTTAGCATGTATGATCCAATGTATAAGCCTAGACAAAGCCCAAATCCATTACAAGGCCCTTTAAGGCCCATAACACTTCTTGTACACCTACATATAGGCGTCTAACACTCGTAGAAGTGTGGATGTCTGTGTGTTTTACCTTACTTCTCAATCTAGTACTTCCTTTCCTCTCTATCCTCTCTAAACTTGCACCATCTCACATTCTTTCTAGATTTCTACCTTACTTCTCTTTTAACTAATCATTTGTGTGAAAGAAATACTATATTAGAGACCAAACAAGTGGTATCAAGAGCCAAAAGATTATTAGAAGTGTTTTTTTTGAAAAGATTTGAACTTGTGTGTTAAAAACAACCGACTTCTTACTTTTTCTTTAGAACTGCACGTTTTCCATTTTTATACGAGTTTTCATGCACGTTGATCATCCTTAAGAGACCTTAAGATGTTTAGAGTGTAGTTGTGAAGTTGTTTGTGCAAATATATATATATATATATATATATATATATATATATATATATATATATATATATATATATATATATATATTATATATATATATATATATATATATATATATATATATATATATATATATATATATATATATATATATATATATATATATATATATATATATATATATATACATATATATATATATACATATATATATATCTATATATATATACATATATATACATATGTATATACATATATACATATATATATATATACATATATACATATATATATATATATACCATAAAAATCCCATTTTGCCAAAAAATAAAGTAGGATGCGTGACCCCTTTTTGCAGAAGCACGTCTTGTTTAATGCAGGAGATTTATGTTACGCATAGGAAATGCAGACAACGTTATTAAAATTACAAAGAGAGCATCTTATAGAACCAAAATAATAGCCAATGATTGTTGCATGTATACATTCTTTTCCTTAAGCTGTTTATCAAGAGTCTACATTCTGTGTTGTTATGAAATTAAAAACTGAATAGGATATAAGATTTTATAATTAACTAATTAAGATCATAAGAACTTGTTAAAATATCTCGAGATTCGCCCTTGCATTCCGCCCGAGTTGGTCTCTCTATCCCGTAAAACTTGTTGTTGCACTACTAACACAGAAGCCGAGCTTCTAAAATCAACTGATGCGACGTAATCACCTATCACCCCAAGCTCCAAACTTTCACTCCAACTTGATAATCCTTCAATCAGAATGGGGTTAATCCCGAGCTTTCTTCCTACAATCCATAGATCATAATCACTATTCATGGCTCGTATAGCTGCCACAGTTTCTTCTCCATTTCTAACCACGACTTCCCGGTATGCCACTTGCTCGTTCGCCTCATACTTCACCCAAAAGGCCGTCACAAGCCCGTCATCTAGCTTTTTCTCCATTTCATTTTCTCCTTCGCCATTATGTGCAAGAAAACGTATGACAGTAAGTGAAACATTTGGATTTCCAGCCATCCGATCTGCACATGCCAATGCTTCCCTTGCGTCCGCCCCACCTAAAAAAAGCATAGCGAAATGGTACTGCTTTTGGGCCGACATTCGGGTATTTATGGGTGGCTTAAAGTTCCCTTTATCAACAAGCACTGCCACCGAGCATGGTGCATGGTCCAGAACGGTGAAGTTCAAGGATTTAGCATTATTTTGAACCATATCACTCCCAGCGACAGACCCTAGAGATACATTAAAGGGTAATATTATCATGCATGCTTTCTTGTTTAGAGCAAGCTCGCAAACATCTTGGTACATGCTTCTTTTTGGTGCCACAGAGGTAAATGAGTGAACCTTGATAACGTCTCTCCTTGTTTCTTGGATCGTTTGGAAGGCTTTATGTATGGTCCCGTTATCGTCCATGTCACTATTCTTATCATCAGATTCATTTTCTTCCTCGGCATGATCAATGAACATTGGAGCAGCTCGACCTATAAGCTCACGAAGATGAAGTGAGTAAACCAAGAAAGGGCTATGGACTGTTGGGTTAAAAACTTCGAGAAGGTGTGTCATTGAAGGAACACTTTCTTCCTCGACAAAACAAACAACAATTTGGAGTTCTGTGTTAGGAGGGGTGTGCTGAATGTTTCTCCGTTTGTTAATCATATATGGCCGGTTTGGATTGTAGAATACGCCGATCAACGGTGTAATTATACTCGTTATCAAAGTTGTAAAGAGTACAAACATTGTAAATTGTGGCACCCGAATCATCTGCAATTCAAAATTTTCTAAAATGATCAACTGTTATATGATAACAATTAATAATATCAATCATGTAAAACTCATTTACATCTACGAACATGGTTGAATCCATAACAAGAATCAATCGATTTACACAAACTATTTGACTTGTCTACACTTAAAAAAAATCCAATTAATTCAGGCAAGTTATAATTATTCGTAAACAACCATGTGATTGATTGCCAATTATAAAAAGATTATCCTTCGTTAGTGTGTTTATATTTTTAAATTGATAATAATGCAACCATGTTTTCATTTTAATATACCAAATAGTAAAACTTGTCACCCTTAATAAGTAGTGCCATGTAAACTAACTGAAAAAAGATATATGCATTATAAGTAGTAAAGATAGTGCCATGTTTTTATTATCCTATCGTAAAGTGTGATTAGACATTACTTAAAATTTAAGAAATTTTAAATTTAAAAATTAAGGATACATGCATTATAAGTAATAAAGATGGACGTGGCGTACAAATTAACATTACCTCGATTAATAATTGGTGCAAAAAATGTTATCAGTTTTATAATTTTGTTTGCCCTACATTAATTCTTATAGGAGTCAACTAACTGAAAAAAGTTTAAAACATTTTGGTAGTTATGTAGAAGAAAAAAGATGCAAACTTAGAGAAAGGGAAAGATGAGAAACCTCGAAATCTAACCAGTGAATAAACAACAAAAACTCGACTTGACCTCTTAAGCTCATGATCAAACTCAAGGTCATTCCATCTCTTAGGGGCATCTCAAAGAATCGAGTCATGAATAATGTTGAAAAAAATTTACTAAAATATCCGGTCATTATTATGAGAAACAACGGTCGCAATTTTGACCATTCAAGCAACATGGCAAACACATTCGTCATTAAACCCATATTTATGTACGCAAATGGCATTAGAATATCTGAAATAAACGACTCCGATTTCTGGACCAAAGTGGCTCCTAGAGGCGGACCATCAGGGATAGCGAGACCAAACCACATTGGACCATTAGCTAATGCTATCCCAAGAAAATCACTAATAAAACCCCATGCTAGAACACCTGCCAGGATTGAAATTATGTAAAATTGCTCAACAGGTTTGCCTTCAGGTGTCTTTTTTATGATCCAAAACATCTGCATTCGATTTCCACCAAATATGGTTATGAAAACCGCTATCAATGATACTATGTATCCTAATGGTGCCAAAGGACGACCTTCACCTTGTTTAGCAGCCTCAAATGCAACAATCCCATAGATTCCTACCACATCACCAATAACAGCCGTTGATAATGCCATACGTCCTATGTCTGAGCTCAAAAGATTAAGTTCTTTAATGATGGGATATAGAACAGGGAATGATGTTATAGATAATGCTGTACTCACACCCCAAATTGAAGAAATTTTCGCCATTTCAGGTTCTAATGAATCCCTGACACTAAAGCAAACCGCTCCTGTTGCAATTACTGGTACCACCATGCCAAATAATGCAATATACCATTGCTTTTTTGTTGCCTTTTTAATGATTAAGAGATCCATCTTCACTCCAGTCACAAAACAAAAATACATGAAAGCAAATGAACCAATATTCCTGAATATGTATGCTGATTGACCTGGGAACATCCACGCTGCAAACCTCGGGCTTGTACATAAGCATGATGGTCCCATGATTAAGCCTCCCTTCAACATATATAAATGGAAATTAGCAGATTACAACATTGAAAAGTTTAGTAAAGTTCATTTGAATAAATATAGTTTTTAATCAAACCAAGTGATTTGTTAACATACAAGGATCTCAGCAATGACTTTCGGTATTTTAAATGGTTTGAGAAGGTGATGAATAGTATGTGTAATCACAAGGAGCAATGACAACTCCAATAACACCAGTGCAAACGTCGAGTCTTTCGGAGCTTCCCCTCTCAAAAATATCCCAAAAGGATGTTTTTCATGTACGTAGTCACAGACAATCATTTCCTTTGGTACAGGCTTGAACGGACCTATAAGTCCATATTCTTGATTGTTGGCCGACATATCTGAATTCATTGTTTAGATTCATGAAACTAATTTAGTTGAATTTGGGAATCAAATTGTTTGTAAAAGATCCTTAATTGCAATGCTAAAATGACAATAGAAAAAGAGGGATGATGATTAAAGGGGCGTTAAAAGGGGTACAACCTTTATTCACCATGCAAATTTTAGTTTGAATAATTTTTCAGTTACTTTTTTGGTGGATGAGTTTTATTTTCAGAAAACTTGAAGCGTAACATTTCTAAATTTGGAAATATCAATAATTAATAAAATTTCAAACAAATTTATGTACGTATACAATATTAGATCAATTTCTATTTCACGTCAGAAATCCAAAAGAAATGTAAACACAAATAGGTGTCGTGCATAAAACTAAAAACTACTCCGTAAATGATACGAGTAGATGATTAGTATGTGATAAGAGACATATCAATGACATATGGTTTTTGGGACTTCGTTGCATGCTTTTGTAATTTCTAAATGCAAAAGAGAGAACTTAAATTCAGGAAGCGAGAACTCATAGTTAGGATTTTCTTGCAAAGTTACATTATATTTAATCAGATTCATTGTCTTTCAAATTACTCCCTCCGTCCTAAACTATAAGTCCGCTTTTGACTTTTCAAAGTCTTTCTCTTCATATTTTGACCGTAATTAAATTTTTCATGCTATATAATACTTGATGCAAAATATATAAATGGATTTATGTTTCAAATGTATTTTCATTGGTATACTTTTTATCAAGTATCATATAGCACGAAAAAAATTACGGTCAAAGTCAGAAAAAAAAATTTGAAAAGTCAAATATGAACTTATATTTTGGGACGGAGGGAGTACTTTTTTTTCCCTATATGATGCAATTTATAAACAGTCAACAATTATCAGTGTGGGACCACTTATTCTTATTCTTATTAATGTATAGTATAAGAAAATGTTTTTTTACTGACTTTTATACTTAGTGAAATACTTGAGAGGAACGAAACCATTAGCAACTCTTATCGGTGTGGCGCGAGAAAAAATCGTAGACTTTTCGGATTTTTGAAATATGTTCCATTAAACTGCAACATCTATAAACTCCTATAATATGCCGCTAAAGATAACTATGTCAATACTTTCAAAGAGGTGTTTACTATATCTTAATCTATATTGCTCGTCTATAGAGATCGCCACTTGATTTACAACCTTATAATCTCTTATATAATAAAAGAACCTCATTTTTTGCAAAGTGGAAGTTTTGATAAACTAATAGAAAAGGTCAATAGCAAAATCAAGTCTTATTATTTGTCAATTAAAAAGTCAAAATTGATCAACATTGGGTGGATTTTCATTTTTTGAGTAATATTGTGAAAAAATATACGTGTCAAAAGTGTGAAAACAAAAACTTTGAAAAGCACGGAGGGACCTAATTTGAATATCTGAGAAAACATCTCGGATTGGTAAGCATACGTGAAAATGATGACGAAGATGAAAACAAGGTCAAAGAAGTCGAAGAGTAACGTCTTTCACAAGTACACATGGTATTTTTCATTTTGTGTTATTTCATTATAACACATAAGGTTGTTGGTTAAATAACACATCAACACCCGTTATTAAAGAAAGAATCTTGTCGGACGCCAGTGCGACAATCCTTCAAGATAAGAAGAGAAGTCTTCTTTATATCGTGAGTAAAATTTTAGCAAGATTTTTCAAACAAAATTTTTTCTAAAATTTTTGCTCATTAATTACAAACAGTAACTCAAACTTAAAATGAAAAGAAAAATGTATGTATCAGTGCATTTATCCTTATTTATGAAAATAGAAATCTCTTCAGTTTTGAGATTGTTTTTCCGATATTAACAAATCTTTTTTAGCCCAAGACGGAATAAAATTTCAAAAACAACAGATCCTATTCCAAAATATATAAAACAGTTTAAAAATATAAGTTATTTTTTAGTGGAGTAAATTCGAAAGCTTGTTTTTGAAATCGAATAATAAGTTATTAAATTTTGTTGAAATAAAAAGAAATAAAAAATGCTACGAAAAAGTTGGAAAAAAGATCACTTCGAGAGGGAGTGATACATTTATTAGGACATTTTGATATAAGACAAACAATCAATAAAAAGATCAAAAATGTTTTCAAAATTTCGTTTAAAATAAAAAGTTATAAAAAAAGGATTTTGTGTGAAAAATGATCATAAGTTAATGGGGAGTTTTTGCATAAAAGTCGAAACAATTAGTGAACCCTCCCCTAGTTCATTTGTTTGCGAACCGGGTAAAGGTCCAAAAACCAAAAGTGTTATTAACTCTATACTTGGCTTGCGATCAAAACACGCGCGCGCGCACACACACACACACACTATTCTCTCTCAACTCACAATTACTCACTCAATACTCAAAAACCTCACAACATTTGGGCTTTTTTGATTCTAGTGTCTCTCGTTCAAAAGTAAGCATTAAAAAACTTTTAATATGTTCTTATAAATCATTGTTTTAAATATCATAATCTGTTATCCATTACATTGATATAAATTTAGATTTTTAGTTTACCTTTTATATGAACACTATGAACAAATTAGGCTTAGATTTTTAGAGTGTTTTATGAAAGTTTTGTGGTTAGATGACTAAGTTCATGCATTTTGATCACTCATTTGAAAGAAAATTAAGGGTTTAACGGTTAGATTTTGGTAAAAATGGATCAAAATGGGCATATGAACAGTAAAAAGCTTGTGAGACCTAAAATGGTGGCATGCGAGATGTAGGTCTAGAGCCAAAATTGTTTATTCAATTCTAAAAAGTTGCGATAATTGTTTTGCGAAAATTACTTACGAGACCAAACCCTAGACTCCTTTTTTAAGTTGCGACACTTTTAAGGTATTAATTGCCAGGTCTCTCAACTATATTTGCGAGACATGTTTGACAATTTTTTGCGACAGTTGACTTTGTTGTAATACCTTATCTTTGTGAGATTTATCTTGCGAGACTTTTTCACCTACCGATTTCTAAGTGTTACTCTGCCAAAAAAATTAAAATCTTTATGAGACTTTCAAAAGTAATTAAATACTTAAAGTGTTTTTAATTCCTTACAGAACTTTCTCAAATGTTATTTTAATCTTTTGTTGCGAAAGTATCGATCAAAAATGTTTTTCTAAACATTGCCTATTATTCAAAACCTTAAAGTTTTGTCAAATATTCTTTTCAAAACTTAAAGTTTAATGTTGTGAGTTCATTTTTAATCATAAGTGTATTTCTTAAACTCAATATCAATTTATGAAAAATTGATTATTTTTCTAAAAAAGAGATTTATAAATTTGTGATTACGAGATGCATATGAATAGTTTATTAATAATTTGACTAGGATTGTGTCCCGATATTGCTTTTAAGTAGTTCGAGATGCATATATATAATTAAATTACGTAGACTTTTCTATGATTGTACCTTGTATTTAATATATATATCTTGTGCATGACATTTAATTATGTCAATGAAATTATGATGAATTGACGAATTCAAATTTAAATGGTCTCGGTTGCAAAGATGTGAAATTTTATTTACAAAATTTTTCTGCAACCTAGAGACATTTCACTCAAAAATTTTGGTTACAAATGGTTTTGAGATAACTATGAATTGGCTTAACCGAGAGTAAAATAACTTCAAGTTGGTTATTAGGCTAGTTATCACTTAAACACTGATAATGCATTCCTTTAGCCAGCCACGTAACCTTACATAGCCTAGCTTATCCAACATATCCTCAGTGATGTAGTTGTCACCATACTCCATATTTAGTTAAGCATCCCATGCCTTTTGACCCTCTACACCACATGGTGTAGCAAACTTCATGAAAGGGGAATCAAACTCCTTGGGTGGAGCTTTAGTAAACACCACAACCTTATTTACTTTTGGCTCAATCATCACTTTGTTCTCATCACTAAACTCCAACTTCTCCATGTCCATCTTACTCTCCTCCAACATACCTCATAACTTTTCCAAGGAATCACCGATGTCCTTGAACACCTCTTCCAAATTCCTAAGTTATGCCGAAATGTTACTAAGAGAATCCATGCTAAATATGCTAAAAGTAACTAAAAACAACCAACCAAACACAAATTGGAAACATTAGCGTTAAGGTTAGATATAATAAAAAAGACACTCCTAATGAAAGCAAACAAAGCATATAAAAGAAATAAAACACTCAGAAACATCTAACAACTAACCACGACACATCACTACAAAAATCGTGACAAAAACAAACAGTCTGTTCCAGCCGAATTGGCTGGAAACATATTTGCAGCCGATCGGCTGGCTTGAATCCACCAGACCAAAACAGTCCAACCGATCGTATTAGTTCGATTTATAAGAAAATATGATAGATGTCAAGTATCATAATTTACTAGAGTTGAAATCGTTACTAGTCCGGTTTATAAGAAAATATGATAGATGTGAAGTATCATATTCCATATTAATTCATGCACTAACTTTTTAGAATAAAACAAAATGGAAATCCCTTCATCCTTTAAATCCATTTGTGATTTTACCAACTTATTAATCAAGAATTTTTATTATTTCAAAAAACTCATAAGTTAAATATAGTTTTCATGCAATCAAGACAATCATATACTCATACAATAATTATATCATTCCACACAAGTATATCAACAATTACTCTATATCACAAATCATTTCAAAACACAAGTAATAAACAAAACCAATATCATAAATATAATAACAATTGTTCATCATAAAAGAAATACAAGATTGTACCTAGCTTCCGATTAGAAGAACTAGAATGTAGAACTAAAGAAACCATGAGCTTCCAACCAACCAATATAACCCCAAACAACTTTGAAATCGAACCCAAATACTTGAAATTCATACTTAACACCTTGCTGGAAGTTTGAAAGGTTATCTTAGCCTTTTGGGAGAGAAAAATAGTAAGAATAATAACTTAGGATTAGGAAGTAAGATTATTAATCAAGTGGATGTCACACCAAGTTCCAAGGCCCAGGCTTCATTATATAGTTAAGAAACACTTATTAATCAAGTAAAAACGACCCTAGAACAGTAAATGATCGGACTCCATGATTATGAAACTTAAAGCCGCCATTAAATGATGTTTGTAACTGACATTCGGCCCCAGCTGATCGGAATTGTGTTTCAGCCGATCGGTTGCTTCTGTCCACCATTCTCCAGCCGATTCCACTTCGGGTCCAACCGATCGGCTGGGGGTCTCTCAGCAACATTTTTTTGGCTTTTTTTTTCTCTCGTTTGAACTTGTCGCTTGCTTGGTCTTCAATCGTGACTTTTTATTCATCAACAGAACTTGATATTTTCTTGATCCTGAGGCTTGGAAACATTGGTGTAATGAATCATCTTGTTCTTGTACGGTTTCCAAGATTGCTTTCAATACAGGAATCTCCACATTTGCATAACTTCTTCAATTCTTCATTGTTCTTATCTTGTACATGGCTATATTTAATTTCCATACACACTTTTATATGATTAAGTAACAAGAGTATATGAATATAACCAAATATAATGCACAAAGTATCGATAACGCGACTAAAAACATACTCGCTTTGAGCGTTATCACATGGTATTAAATTAGAAGTGTTCATGTTATAATTATAAGTTAATGATTAGTTGTTCATAATTATTGGAGTGTTTGGCATAATGATTTTTAGTAACCACTTTCAATATTTAGAAAGGAAGCTTATGCCTAATTAATGACATAGTGATTTCTAATAGCGGTAGAATGATTGTTTTGTGCTTAGGCTAACAAGGAAGCAAGTGGAAAGAAAGAAGAATGCCTAAATCTAACACGAGGTGAGTAACGGATTAGTAGAACATTTTGCAGTTTAGTCTTGTTATTATAGATGCTTATAGTTTCATATTTAGCGTAAATGTATAGCAATGTTAATGATTTGAGTAGATGTTAAGAGCATTATATATTATATTCAGGTTATAATAGAATTTCATAATAGCTCGATAGCTATATAGGGTATAGTTCAGTTATTTGATATCGTTAGAGTGATATAAAAATAGTTTTAGGTGGCGTTTGGTTGGGGAGTGTCACACTGTGTGGATTTTGGATTTGGGTTAATAATTATTATTTGGTTTGTAGTTTACAAAACAATGATGTTGGCCCACAAAATAGTGTCAAAATTGATTCCATACAAGTTTGCCAGGATTTGGCCGGATTTGAGGAAAGTGGTGGGACCACTTTTCTTATTGTGTCTAGATCTTTATTTTCATATCTCTAAAAACTAATATAATTTAATTCAAAATAATATAAAATATTTATTATAACTAATAAAATATATTTTATCTTTCTTATATCAAACTCAAATACAAATCTTAATCCAAATCAGAATCCGAGTCCGAATCCTAAACCCATCTACAAACCAAACGGATCCTTACAATGGGTAGAAATACCATGTACATATGGTTTCAGATTTAGTTTTAGTTCAGTCATTAGTATTAGCCTCAAAATAGTATAGTTATTAGTTTAATTTTTGAGAGATATGTAAAGTGCCATTTGCAATAGACATCATGTGTGGAGTACCCGTACTTATTACACTTAAGATATGTGTTTTAAAGGAGTGTTTGAGATAACTCTTAGTTTTGTAAAGGAAGCGATTTCCATGGATGTTTATGTAAATCACAAATGTAGATTTGATGTTTATATATGTAGTGTATGTTAAGAAATTGAGTTGTTTCAGTTTTATAACATTTTGTTACGTCAAGTTTACGTTTGTGGTAAAATGCGATTTTGGAGCAAGTGGTACCGATCTTTATGGACCCACGGATCCATTTTGAAACCATGACCCATATTGGATACTTGGTAATTGGTATGCTA